>JABUQX010077474.1:0-20728 GCA_015478945.1 Trachelipus rathkii | reverse complement strand
GCTGTCAGAGATATGTATATATTTATAGTGATTTAAAGTTAAGTTTGTAAAAACTCAAGTCTATTTTTTTTTTTAGTACGTGATAAACTTATTATAAATATATTTATATTTTTATAAATAATATCATGTAAATAATATTTTTTCTCTATAATCTTTGTATTACATTCAATATTCTCATTTCGAAGTGTATCAGGTCTTCCAAATTAGCGATACATATATATATAGTGTTAACTCTCAGTCATATTCTGCTTACAATATGAATGAGTAAATAGTGTTAACTACAAGTTGGGTTGGCTCTGGGGACTGGGGACTGAGTCTGATATGATAGCTGAGTAGTGTGTACATATTTTTAATTGTGTATTATTCTGTGTGTGAATATTAGTATATTTTTAGAGATATGTCGTGTTTGGCCATAGGTTTTGCTTCAGATGTAGTATCAATCAAACGAGGTTGTATGATAAATTGTTGCGCTTGATGAATTTCTCATGACAAGTCTTGCGTATTCTGCGTCAAAGGTATCGATAGTTTGCATTATTTCGCTGCACGGTCTAATGAAGGCGGGCAATCTACTGGCGATTATTCTTATATTCACTCACAAGTGTGATTAGTTTTTGTTGTGTGGCACCAGCGAATTTAGATCAAGACTACAGCTAATCACACTTTATATAAAAGGATATTATAATTATTTGACTATAGTACTTTCAACATATAACGTGAACTAAATTTTTCTGACACATATTGGTGATATTTAGGTTCACTCTACCTGATATTTGTCAGTATTATCTGTTTACTTCGCTATAAAGTCACAGGAGTCAATTATCATATACAACCACATATAATTATCAATGTGAAAGCTTAATGAGTGGTTTACACGTGTTAATTATTTTTTTATATTCTCATTTCCCAATATTATATACATTATATTATATTATATATTTATATATTATATATATTAAAGAATCGGGGGGACGGCGTGTTTTTAGGTAGTTATACCTTATGTTTCTTTTAACTCTACGCTGGTTTAATTATTATAGGTTTTGATAGTTTCTTTTATTACTTTACTATCTTTATATCTACAGTTATTATTTAATATAAGTGATATATTATTTATTTATGTGATTATAGATGTGCTCAAGATAGATTCTTAACTTCTTGGTGCAGATGAATCATATATATAACTTGATCCAAATATTCTTGCGAACTTTTTGCATCTTTTATTTATAATATGCCTATCGGTTATATAATTATTATAAATCCTTCCTACTCTTATTATTAAATCTTTTGGTGTCGTATTTTCGGTTTGTCATGCCTCGACTACTACTAAAGCTTTTTCCACTGAGATTTTAATATTCATATTTTTATAGGGTGTTATAAAAATCACCAACAACAGAATTTATATAATTAAATTTATTATATGAAAGAAGGTAAAAACTGTACTCGAAACAAAGCTTTAATTCTATTCAGTTTAAATTTGAATTCCTAAAAGCAATGTTATGCATCAAAATATATATTTTTTTGGCTTATATATAAATCCAATTTATTTGAGAAGTTTGACATTAAAGTAATTTAATTACTTTACTCTATATTATTTGGGTATATATTTACTAAATTATATATTGTCGATAATATTTAATTATAAAATATTGAATTTATATTTCAAACTAGTGATAACTGTGACGTAATATTAACTTTATATATATATAATTATTATAATAATTAATTAATTAATAAATTTTAATAAAATACTATATAATATTTATATAATTATTATTATTATATTAATTTAATATAATATCAATATTAATTATAATTAGGATTATTTACTATAATAATAATATTATAATGATTCTTATATTAATTATAATATTTAATTAATATACTTTTACATTAATTTTCTACTCTCTTCTTTATTATTTATTATTATATTCATTTTGCTTATCTTTATATTCTTTTCTCCTTCTCATTCTCTTCTTATTTTCTTCTCTATCATTCTTAGTCCTCTGCTTTCTAGAATTATCTTCTTCTCTATTATCATCTCTCTCTTATTCTTTATCTCTCTTCATATTTACTTATTTATATACTATTATTCCTGTCTATCTCTTATTTATATCTTTCTTATATACTTATCTGCGTCCGTGTGTAGTGGTTAATCTTATTTTTCGCCTGTTAGTGGTACTAGTCTCTTTATCTTTGTCACTCCAATATCTATAAACGGAGTCGTTTAATTTATTATGATTTGTCGCACTGCCTACCAGTAAAGCTAAATTAATCATAGATGTATATGAAGCTTGTTCTTGAATATACGTGAGTCTTCCACGGTATTTATACAATTGATATAGTTAACTTTATAAAAGGTTAAGAATATTAATAAGTAAAAATCATTTCTATTTAATAGATTTAGCTAATTACTTTATTACTTTATAAAAAGTCTAAATTCATAAAAATAAGTTTTATACTTCTTATTATACTTAACCTATTCTATATATAGGTTAAACTCTAACATTAAGCATAACCTTAAATTTTTTTAAAAAAATCATATATCCAGTAATTCAATAAATTACAAAGATATATAATAAAACCATAATAGCATTTAATATATATTTTCCCACTCCAGCCATGCGTCTCTCTCTTTTTCGGGGGTTATTTATATAGCCTCGTGAGCTCAGTAATTATACAGCGTGGTTTGTTGTCGTAACATGTTCATGACGTAATGCTCTGGTCCATGTCGGAATTTGGTCATTCAGTTTGTGTATTAAATTATTGGGCTGAATTAACGTGGCGATGGTTAAGTCTTGTTCTAGTTATGGCGATATTTAATTATATTAATTAGATTATAACTACCGTTCACAACTGATAGAATCGGCAAGGAAGTAGCTTTTGGAGGCAATTCATTCAATGTGGGGTTTATATTTCTTTTGGAATAGAACTTAGTGTGCTGTGTTATTTTTAGTTCTCTGATGCATAGGTGTGTTATTTAGTTTAAATATAATATTGAATTTGTGTTCTACGTGAGTTTATTCTGTGATTTCTTTTTTTCGCGTTACATGCTGTGATTTAATGTTTAGGGGGTATTACTAAGTTTTGTCATTTCAGCATTGGGCAATATTCTGAAAAGGTGAAAATATAAATTCTTTTTTCACGTGGGTTGTCGGTCAAGTGTATGTTCGGTTGCTTCTCTAAGTGTGTGAAAGCTTCATAATTTGGTGTTATGTAAAACTTTGATATAACTGCTGAGTCCATTTATAGCAGTTAATTTTTGTCACTAACTTTAGCTTTAGTATAGGGACCCATATTATAATAGTTCCCTCGTTGCAGACATGCTTTTGTGCATCTAGGATTTGTGAGGGTTTTTTTTTAAGGAGATTACTGAAAAGAGACAATTGTGTGACGTTCTTTATAACTATTTGATCTGGGATCTCTATTGATTAAGGTAGTTTTAGCTGTTTGAAAAGACATTCTAACCATCGGCAACTCTTGGCTATATGTAATACATGATGCAAATCTGAAGAAATTGAGTTGATGTTTCAGGTACTCGTTTTAATGACATCTCTGTAATCGTCGTTCAGTTTTAGTTCTGTTGATTGTTCCTTTGGGCTTTTCTTAAATTAGAGAGCAATGTTGATAGCCTGCCACGTCCTGTTGATCTGTTTTAAGGATGTGTTTACTACAATTCTCGTACCAAAATGACATTTTGTATTATAGGACTGCCAAATGGAGTTTTAAAGGTTAGCTCAAAAGAAACTCAGGTTGTTCTTCTTTGGTTTTTAGGATGATTTTCTATTGAGTTTTGGTGAAAGGAGTGTAATATGCTTATAAATAAAAAATTGCACGTGGATTCAACAGCTTCGAAATCTTGATTGAATCAACGTACTAGCTCATTTCATATGGTCTACGTGGCCAGGCACATGTTGGCATTGCTGTATCTAGTTTTTCTCCGCGCCAGCGTTTTATGTCCGATCTGCCTGCGCCAACTCTCCCGAGGCCCTGTGATAAATCTTGTTGGTGTATTAAATGATATGATCCCTCATTGTATTTCCCCCTAAGGTGATACCAATATGAAACTATAGCGTTGCTTTCGGTTATCATGTCCATTCGGTGTATAACGCCTCAGTCCTTTGTGGCATGACTCTTTGAGGCTGGTTTCTCCCTTTTAAGCTCAACGTAGCTATTTTTTACTCAAGTTTGTAAGCTTCTCAACCTCGCCAACTTGAATTTTCCTGACATGTTTAATTTCTCTGTTGCCTGCTTGTTGTTTATCCTCTTTTACGCTATGTGGTAAGTGATTTCAGTTGCACTACTTTGCAAGTGTAATCTACACAAAAACTGTCCCCTTCACTTTCATGACGTTGCCAGTTTGGCTGGGCCGCTAAGAGCTCTTATTTTTCGCCCCGTCGTCAGCTCTCATGCCATCCTAATTTTTCTGTGGTCAAATTCGCGTTGGACCCTTTATTTTATCACACAAATTTTCTATAAGTTTTAATTATGACATCGACTTTGTTTTTCAGCTGTCAGTGTCTGTGCTTGTTTTGTGTGGATTTTTTTTCTTCAGATAGTTGGGTCAGTATTTTAGCCGTCATATGATGTGATTGTCAAATGTTTAACACTTTTTGCCTTTCCGACCGTTCTTTTTGCCGCACAAACGGTGCGCAACTTGGTGTCCTACTGTTCGCCTTCATTATACGGTTTTGCATCTAAAGACGGAAGCTTTTTTTGCCGTTCCGCCATTTTACATTCGCCACTTCTACGTAGGTCTCACTTTTGATACCTTTTTAAGTTCCGATTTTAGTCGATGAAGACGTTTACAGATGAAAGTCCATTCGCTGTTTGAGTTATTTTCCTATGATCTACTGTTTAAAATATTCGCGCGTCTAAATTTCTTTTTTTGGTTGTTTAGTGAGAAAGACGCAGTCTTTTTTGAAATTTATCTTGGGATCAATAATGCATTGAATGTGCGTGACTTTGCTTTCCCTTCGTTCGTTGATTATTTTTTTTTCCGGATTATATGTATTAACTCTACAGCTGTATCGCGCCCATATATGACCCAAGACATATGCTAAGAAATTTTGAAAGCACGCAGTAACTAACCCGAAGGGGAATGCGCGAGGCACGGCGACAAGTTGTTTCACTTGAGGGCTTTTTTCATTTTGTGGATTTTAGGAATTATTATTTAATGATAAACTCAATTACTAGAGGTTTTCTAATTTGTCAGTTTTGTTATATAATCTTTACTATCATAATCCATTATTGAATACCGCATCAAAATATTCGCAATAAATTAGCTATTTTTTTTTACATTGTGGAACAAGTGTGGGAAAGGCGTTCCAGGTTCCTGGGTGGCGCTAGGGCTGATATATTATATATAGATATATATAATATTATATATTATATATATATATTAATATATTAACTAGATATTTTTATATATTATATTATATATTATCTATATTTATTAATATTAATATATATTAATATTATATATATATATAATAATATATATAATATATATCTATAATATATAAATTTATAAATATAATATAATATGAATCATATAATAATAATATATTTTATAATATAATTCTATCTATATATTCTTATATAATATACCTAATATATTATTTATTCTATCTTTATATTAAAAATAAAGTATGTGTGGATTCTATTATTAATATATAATATAGTATATATATATATATTATATATTATTATATTGTCTAATTAAACATTTTCGAGGCATAAACAAACACGAGGATATATATATATATAGTATATATTATAGTGTATATATTAGATATAATATTATATTTATATATATATAATATATATATATAGTAATATATATAAATATATATTATATATATATTTAGAGTAATATATATATAGTTATATATGATATTGGGACAGGATTGGAGTGGTGTGCAAACATTGACCCAGAATACACTATTAAAAAGTAAATATAGATGAGTTTAAAAAGTTTTGTAGTTTTGTTCATATGCGTGATAGGACGCTGTACAGATTTATTATTTTTTATGATATGAGAACACTAGGTTTGCTCTTATCTTTTTGAAATGGAATAGGAAAGTCCTGAGGTAATTATCTTTTTAGTAACCGCAAACAAAGTTTGCAATAAATTTATCTTTTATGGAATAGGAACAAAGTTCATATCATTGAATTTTTTAATAAAGTATTGGTTACTTACTAGGTTCGGAATTTAGAAATAAATTCAAATTGAATAGAGGATTAATTCAGGAGAGGTAAGTTGTAAAAGGATCTTTCTGTTGGATATTCTCATTCGTAGGGCGAATTGGTAGTGGGCAAGAAAAGATGCAGCTTTTCCAGCGCGTTTTCCACAATTGCCTCTGACTCTTGGTTTAGTGGACAATTTGTGATCGAAATTCAGTGTCGCTTTTGCTTGAAGTTTATCGCTCTTGCCGTGAGGATTCTGGAGAAGTATCTTGAGTAAGATTTTTTTCTGATTCCTTAATAATTGCTCGAGTTTAAGGACGGTTTATAATTATTTCATAGTCGATTATGCTAATTTATTTGCTCTGGTGCAATCTTAGCATAAAGGTAGAAACGATAGATTAAAAATTATTTTACAAAGTTATAAAGGAAGTATGTACTAATAATATAATAATATATACTATTTATAATGAATAGCCCCATAACAAATCTGTTATGTATTTATGATATAAGTATATTAGTTAGTATTATTATTTATATATATATTATTATATATATATATTTATATTTTATTATGTATAAATATTAATAGTTAGTATTAAATCTATATATAATATATATTATAGTAATTATTATTATAATAATCATTAATATTATTTAGAGTAGTAAGATATATTGTGTATATTGTGAAGGATTTTATATATCATGTCTAGATGGTATAACAATATTCTCATCTATTAATTTTCTTTTCTAAATGATTACTTCTATTATATATATCTTCTCGAGTTCTAGTATCTCTTATCATCTCTCTATGGTTTTCAGATCATATATCCTCTATATCTTGTTATAATTCTTTGCATCTCTTCTAATATCTATCCTACTATAGTACATATCTCTATATAAAATCTTTATCATATATCTTTCTTAATGTTCTATCTATTTACTATCGATATTATCTCTCTTCTATCTACTCTATCTGCTCTCACTATTCTTATATACTCTTCTCTTTTGCGGGTGTGAATCTCGCATACTTTCACCCCCTATCCCGGGCGATTGGTCCCGTAACGGCGCTCCTTTTTTTTCCCTGTCCCATATTTTTTCCCCCCCCTTTCTTTGCTACACCTACATGTTTTTTTTTTTTTTTCTTTTTTCTTTCGTTTATTTCTTTTTGTCATTCATTTGTTAACCCCTTAATTTTTTATATCTCTTATCGGTTAATTATTTCACTACTTTATTTTCACTCCTTTCCAGTCTGATGGTTGGCGTGTGTGCCTCTTATTTCAATATAATCTCCGTATCGTCTCGTTGCATTCGTGCCTCGATCACTATCGTGTGCCTGTGCTCTGACTGCTTCTTCTTCTCCTAACCTCTTTGTGATTTGCTACTAGTCTCACAACACCGCTTTCTCTATTCTTTGCCTCTCTTCTCCTCATCCGCGCCTGTTATCTCTTCTCCTCATCCTGCGGTCTCTCTTTGGGGCTTTTCCTGTCCCACTGTGAACTGGTTGGGAGCTCCTTCCTCTGATTTCCGGTGTGGGCGGGCGGCAGACTCCTTCGCCTTCTCCCCGCTACTGGCGCCCTACTCCCGCCCTTCCCCCCTGGGAGCTAGTCCCCGCTTCTTGCCCGCCCTTGACCTCATGTTATCCAATCGTGACTTCTCTGTTTAATCTCTTCTCAAATTGTCCTCCGGTCCTCTGCACACCATTTATCTTTTACAGCAATTCATCCTAGTTGTCTGCCAGTCCATTCTCTGCATCAGCGTTTTTCTGGCCTTTATTTTTTGGCCGATTGGGGAGCCTTGCGGTGCTTCTTGCCTATGGTTGGCAATGCTGACTTTGCTCTGGTGACGCTTTATTTCTGTCCTTTCGAGCGGGGTGTTTATCGTGACTGGCCGACGTTCAGGAAATTCATTTCAACCCAGCGAGATCTTCGGCTCTATCTAAGGCATGAGTGCTATGTTCTCTGGCCTCGGGCTCGGCACTCAAGGGCTTTCGGGGGAGTGGCATTTCGTTATCCTCTCCTCTCGCTCATTTCTTTCGCTAGAACATTAAGTTGGCGCCTCGCGCGCGCACACGAGCGATAGCTATCTTCCAGACAACTGCGCGCACTCACTTCGCTTAGGTTTCCTCCATAGCCCCTTTCTGGCTCCTTGACCCCCTCACTCTCTCCCCTTTGTACCTCTGCCTTTCCTCTCTTATTCGATCTGCTGCTCTGTTTGCTCACATCTTTGAGCCATTTTCTTGTGGCTCACTATCATATTATTTCTATTTTATCCGTCTCCTCCCTCTTGGCCGCTTCTGGCTTCCTCTCTAAAATTGTGGTTCCTACTTTATCTCCTGTCTCGGTGTGTCTTAAATATGTGCCTGTGCTGTCCATTTGTCGGGTGCTGGCTCTAGCGCTCTATGGCCGTTAGGTAGGAACGGAGTGGCCCCTGGGCACTCCTCCCGCATTTTGCGGGGTGTGCTAAACCGTGCGCTGGCCCCTCTTCTTCGTTCATTCTGTCTGTCACTCATGTTCCTCATCTCCGACTTTCTCCAGTGTTCGGCACGCCGCCATGTGCTCTCTTGCAACACAGGCGCGCTCTGATCTTCTGCTTCTTTACTGATCCAATTACCACACCCCCCCCCACCTCTTCTCGCTCTCCTCTGTATTCTTCTACGCTTTGCCCTTGTAAGTTCTATTCTTCGCTCCTTCTGAGCATTCATTTCTTCTTTTCAGTCGGTTATGGAGTTTCGGGTCTCATATTGGTGTTTCTCACTTTATATCCTGCTTTATGGTTTTCCGCTTCTCCGGCCTCGGGGCCCTTGCGTGTGGCGCTTAAACCTTGACTTCAGCTGAATATGTTGCTCCATGGATCTGGCCGCGCGTCCCCTGGGTCTCCAGCCCTCCTTTGGCATTCTTTGTCTTTCTTATATGTTAAGCACTTTATTCTTTCCGTCGAGTCTCCAGTCTGTGGTGGATGCGTGGAAGCGCTTTTCTTTTTCTGTTCATAGTGTTGTTCTCGGGTTTGTCTTCTCTCTCTTTAATTCTCCTATTCTTAACTGACTCTGCTTCTCACCTGACTTGTACTCTCTCTCACTTGTGCGATTGCTCTGATCCTCTCACTTGCCTTCTTTCATTCTCTCCTTTCCATTACTGCATATCTCTCTTTTTCACTTCAGCATGCTCTCTCGTTTTCCTCTTTCGCATTCTATTCTCGGCTGCTAGCGGCTCAGATTCGCGTTGGGGGTCGTCTCACACTTGTGACTTCACGTTCTTTACCGTACACTTTTACCATCTTTCTCAGCTCTCACCTTCCCCCTTTCTTACGCTTTCGGCCAAGTTTTCGCGTCGTCTTCCTGTTTGCCATCTCATTGAAGCTTTCTTTGTGACTTCCACCTCCCATCGCTTTCAACACACACTTGGCACACTTCACATCCACTGGTTGCTACGGGGCTCCAGCACTGGGCGTTCCTGTTTCGCCATGGCGCGCTTTTTTTTTCCTCTCTCCGTTTCTCCGTTCATCCGGGTCTCCCTTCGCCCTTGTCTGACGCGTGTGGGAGGTCCGGGGGCGAAGGCCTTCCTCTTTCGGCCAGGGTGCGTCCACCGCCCCGGCTTCATCAAACCTGATTTAGTCCTGTGTACCGTTGACTTGCTATCACTACACTTATAATGCGGCGCTGTTTAAGTTTGAGTGCTTTAATCTCTTTTCTATCGGTCACCGCCAGCGGCACGGTGTTTTTCGCGGCCATTCCTCGCGTCCCCATTTCAGCCGCTGTCGCCACGGGGTGCTGTGTCTGCGCCCGCATGTTTGATGTTGTGCTGTTAGGTCTCAGGGTCGGCTCATTTCGTTGTCGTGTGCTTATAACTTCACTTTCCTGTCAGTAAACTTCGCACAATTTATGAAAGGGACATCTATAAGTAGTGTTAATAGTTCATGAAGGTAAATTTATTTCACAACAAAGAAAATAATAATGTTTTACACAATAAAATTTTTATTGACATCTTTAAACATTAATTTTTTAAAAACATCAATTTTTTTCAATTTGAAGATGGTTTCCATAATTCAACAGTCGAGTCCTCATCTGGCTCGTACTCTATTTAAAGTTTGCGCGTTGCAGCTTCATCTTAAGTTATATTTTTCATATAAAATTTCTTTAATCAAATCTCGACAATAAATAACAGCGAAGCATTTCCGCAGGGCAAAGCGCGGAATGCGGATCTTTAAATAATGTGGGCGGCATGCAGCATGTTACCTCATCACTAATCTATATATATATGTATATATATATTATATATATTATTAGCTATATTATATATATAATAATATATATAAATATATATATATATAAATTAATTTAAATATAAAAAAATCATAAATATTAAAAATAAAAATATTATAATATTATAGTACTATATATCTATATATATATAGTATATATATATATATATATATATATATTTAGGAAACTATACTTTCAAAGGTAGTTAACCGATATATTTCGAACGAACGAAGTAACGGATTTTTTTTTTCGATTTATTTTCACCAATTTTCGTTAAGGTTTGCCAAAAGCTTTTTATTTTTTTTTTTTAACGAAAGGAATACAACCGAAGATTAAATCGCAAAAATAAGAAAGAGTCAGGGATCTCTCGCCTCCAGCGGGGACGAGCGGGGGACTTCAATCGCCCCTCTGTCCCTCCGCTCCGTCTCGACCCCTTAAAAAAGAATAAAAACAGAAATTATAAAAAAATTAACATATAAAAATTAACATGATAAAAAAAAGCAACTTGTGGACAACTCTGGGGATCTTTTTATTGGTGTTTTAGCTAACACGGTCACACTGCAGGGACTGCACGAGGCAGAGTCCTGCGATGCTGTCGTATTACGCCCACTAAAATGTTAACTTCCTTTTATAGGATAGGTGCTTTATATATATTATACTTATATATTATATATAATATATATATATATATATATATATATATAAAGGTTTATATTATATATAATATATAATATATAATAATATATATAAATATATATATATAGTAATATATATATATATATATATATATATATATATAGTATATAATGGTTTTATTTTTATCTATATATATATAAAATATATATATATACTATATATATACTATTAATATATAATTATAAGTATATATATTATATATATATCTTATATTATTATATATTATGTTATATATACTAGTATAAAATGGTTTGTAGTTTTTCACTACAAATTGAAAAAATTATTTCTAACACAAAAAATATTTGAGGTAAAATTTTATTTACAAATGATTTTTAACTTCTATTTTCTGGTAAAATTTATAAGGTGCCGTTTTCAAATTTTCTCTCTTAATTTTGTTTAAATTGGTAAAGAGTTTTGGGGGAAGATCCTGGGTAACTTGCATTGTGCAAGTGGTGTCAGGTGCTGACAGAAGGATGGGACAATTGAATCAAAGAAGAACGAAGCTAAATTTTCGATGGATTGGCAAGCTTGACACTAGTTTGCACTGTGGTATCTCCGCAGCTCTCACGTTAAACGACAAAAATGAAAAGAAAAAGGTTAAAATGTCCTTCGGGAGACAAGGGCACTAACACACTAGTGTGACTCACAACAAAACGATCAGAATGCACACGGGTGTGTGGACGTTGTTCTCCAACAGTCGGCGGAAGATGGGATGTTGTTCGTGGTTAAAGACCATGATAATGATACTCCGGAGTGCAGAGTAAAGTCGGGTAAAAAAATTAAAAAATGTTGTACCGGTGAATCGGTAGCGGTTCAAACACGTATAGGCGCAAAAACCTTAATATCCAGTGAATATCCTCCTACAGTAAGATATATCCAGAGTGAGCTTGCAAGAATCCCAACAGACAACGACGGAATTCACGGGCATTAATCCTCCTCCAGTATGTTTGGCTGATAACGTAATTATACGTGTGAAACTAACTTGTCAAACTACCGAAGAACTAGGGGAAGACGGTTAGGACGTAGATGTGAAAATATAAAAAGATTGTATTAATAGACAATAAGTGTCTACAGTTTTTAATACCCACCCGAATAAATACAAAAGAGAAGGATTTCAGTTTTAAGTGTAAGTGTTAACATGAAGAATACCCCTCCCCCCCCCCAAAAAAAAAAAAAAAAAATAAAAAATAATAATAATAATAATAATAATAATAATAATAATAATAATAATAATAATAATAATAATAATAATAATAATAATAATAATAATAATAATAATAATAATAATAATAATAATAATAATAATAATAATAATAATAATAATAATAATCCAAAATGCTGTACTAAAAGTGAGAGAGAAAACGAAAATTTTCCAGTAGACTTTTCTATCGAATTTAAATATAATGGATTCAAAGTTCTTTTTTAGGACAAATGAAATAAAATTATATACGAATATTTTTAAGAGAAAGGACATCTAATTATAAATTTATTTACAAAAATCTTTAAAAAGACAGATTGGAATGATATTTTAATGATCAGTCCTTCAAACACAAGGTTTAGAAACTTAAACGTTTGGTCATTTATTTATATAAAAAGGGAATGTAAATAAATGACTGGTCGCAAATAACTGAGGAAGAAATGGAGTAGGAGTAGAGTTGCCAGAATCATCCAGGGTGCAATTGGATAACATACTCGGTCAAAAGCTTTCAATATGTCAAGTGCCACCGCACAAAACTCCCCACAGTCCCTGAAGGTAGAAGACCATAAGTCGGTAAGATAGAAAAGAATGTCACCAGTAGGAGAGCGAAGGAGGTTGGCGCATTTCTTTTTGTGAAAGCACGTTTAGCGTGTCGAATAATATCCTTCCAACGAATCCAAGCAAAATGAAAATTAGTAGGAGTGATAGGAAAAC
This sequence comes from Trachelipus rathkii, assembly GCA_015478945.1. Taxonomy (NCBI): domain Eukaryota; kingdom Metazoa; phylum Arthropoda; class Malacostraca; order Isopoda; family Trachelipodidae; genus Trachelipus; species Trachelipus rathkii. The sequence goes on along the minus strand of JABUQX010077474.1, from coordinate 7,679 downwards.
GAGAGTTTCCATGCCCGATAAGGAATCTCTCTCTACTGAATAGCACGAGTGCAGGCTCCTGCGATTAATCCAGTTTAGAGAGAAAATAATTTAGCTGAAGATGGAATGAACCTGCTCGTCTCATCAGTGATAAACTAAACACGTTTGTTCCAAGAATAATTAGCAAGAAACGACGGATTGCTCCCTAATTAGCCCGATTAAAATGCCAAAAATACGTTTAGGTCATAATGGAACCGATGGAAAGGAAGTGTTACAAATAAAAGGTACATGATTGTGTTTAGGGTTATCAATATCAGTGAATATGGTGTATTTATAACGATAAGGAGCAGTTGTCAAACATAAGTCGAGTGTGTTCAAGAATTGGATAGGGCAATCGCGTCTATGTATGGGATTCTTAATTGACTGTTCCAGATCGTTGTGAATACGGAATGTTTTGGCCTCCTTCCACCTGTATCCGTAATAGGGGAGTCCAACCACTTAGTACTCAGTGTGGCGTACGTTGAATTCCCCTAAGTAGAGGACCTCGGCATTTGGATGAGAAGAAGTAACAGTCTCGTGAGAAGTCGTTAGATATTCAAAAAGAAATGAGAAATCTTCCACTAGATGAGGAGTAACAGAAACACAAGATAATAATAGTAGTAGAAAGACAGATCTTAAGCCATAGAATATCAGAATTGGAAGATTCAGAGTATTTGATACTTGTCACAAGTGTGTTAATGTTTATATGGGCAAAAACTCCATCACTAAGTCTGAAATTGTGCAATAAGTTGTTAAAAACATTAAGGTTATTAGAAAAAGAAACCCTCGATAGATAGCTTCCTCTCAGACAGAAGTAAGAGAATAAGATGAGATTACGGAAGTGGGCAAAGTTATTAACGAATCTCCGTCTACGCCCAGCCCTCTTCCAGCCTGGTTGCGTTGTCCTTCAGGACGATCCTCAGGCACACAAATATTTGATTAAATAAGATAGAGATATCAGGATGAGAGTAAGGTTTCCTGACCAAGTTTCAGTTAAAACCAAGAGGTAAGGTCGTGGAAGAAAGGTGTGCATGGCTGGTTGGAAATTCGAATCTTTTTGTGAGTGTGTGTAGATGTGTAGGTGTAGGTAAATATTGCTGGATTAATGAAAAAAAAGAAGACCTTATCGACACTTTCAGAATGGCACCAACCCCATCTATCATAGCCACCATTGCTTAACATCGATGGTGGGGGCGGGGGATGGAGAAGTTTTAGCTCAAACAACGTGACACTGTATAGGGTGGTTCCTCCAATCACGGAGAGGTAGGTTCGTGTCGGCCGTACTTTTTTGGTCTCGATTTATTCATGTCTTTTTTTATAGATCTAACAAACCTTATAAAAGAAAATAATAAAAGGGGTTATAATAGTTACATAATAAAATTAATTATATATATATATATATATATATTATTATATATTAATATATTATTAATAAAATTATTAATATATATATATATTAATAATATGTATAATATTCATATATTTATTTAATATAGTAATTATAGTAATAATATATTATATATTAAGTATTAATATATATTATATATATATATTATATATATTATATATAAAATATATATATTATATATTATAAATATATATTTAATTAATATAAATTATTATATATTATTAATATAATTAAATATTAATATATATATATTATTATATTAATATAATATAATATAATATTAATATATTTATAAATATAAATATTATTATATATAATTAATTATAAGTTTGAAGCCTGTGTGTAATAATGACCTAATAGTATTACAATATTATTCTAAGAAATACTTTCTATCTTAGTTATTGCTTTGTTCATTATAAATGAAATAGTTACTTAATAATTAATTAATTAGAGTGAAGTCTATAAGATTAGATGAGGTTATAGTAGTGGAGTGTACCAATCTAATGAATAAGATGTATCGATATTTTAATGGTCTTTTACTTTTTTCTATATAATTATTAATATATTTCAGCATATTTGTATTATATATATAGTATTAGATAGGTAATTATGATATATTGTATCGAACTTAGCGTTCTCCGATAAAAACGGCAAGCCATTGCACATATGCTTACCTATTTACAATAAAGACTATCGCAAGCATTCTAGAGAGAAACCTATTCGACCCGAACTTCTTGCGTTACCTTGAGTGGACCCTACCTGAAAGCCTTGGCTCTCAGAGAGTGTCTACGTGAAACCTTATACATGCTCCTCACCACCCTTCGCGAATAGATCTCTAGAGTTCTCTCAAGAAAGTTTCCATATAAAAATTCTTGAGCATTTTTTACTTGTTTATTTGATCTTGATGCGCCTTCCAGAAAATGGTTATCCCTTTATTTTAGTTGTCTTATCAAGGTCTGAAGCGTGGCGCAAGAAGAGCCGACCTGGGCTGGTAAGAGGGCTGTGGCTGGGTGAGAACACGAAGAGAAATGACTCAGTTAATGAACTCTTGTACGTCACCTGCTTCCCGTTTTACTCACCCCTCCTCCTATGCATGTATCTCCGTACTAATACCCGTGATCTTCGCTGCCGTACGCTCGTTATGGCAAGTTGAAAACGCTTGGGTTAATTTTCTACTTATACAGGTAAGAAAAAGATAGATTACATCAATGCCTAAAAGTCCATCAAAATAACACGCTTGAAGTTTATTTTTAACAACTTTATATTATATTATAGTACTAACTAAATTTCAGATATACTTAGTGATGATATTATTTTTTAGCCCACGAATATTAAACATTAAACCACATACTTTATATTAATTACAATGATATTACATTAAATACTCTGAACTATCCCAATTTACTGTAATATAATTCTATTTGGCATTGAACGGTTTTCTGCTTTGTCATAGCAATTATCTACCAATTCGCTTTCCTGATTTATCAGATAATCTTGTTGTTGGTATATCCTGTTATATCTGCCTCAGTCTAAGGGTGAAGCGATGAAGAGTAATCTCATATGTGAGCTATGGTAATAAAATTGTTGAGAGAAGAGTGATGGAGAAATAGTTTAGAGGGACATGACTTTATTCAGAACACCAAAGTATAGTCTTTGGCTCGCTACTTCTATGCGTTCGGAATCTGAAACAAAAAAATTGAAAGGAAAATCGGCCGGGAAAGATTATTTCGCATTTGGCTACTTAGTGTTGGTGGTAAATTAAGACTGTGTACGCCACATGCTGATGTGCTGGAGTATCGTAAGTGAGTTAAGGAACTTTCGACGAGGGCCGTAGTACAGAAGGTTGAACGTATGGCAATTTTGATTGAGTGACCATGTTGTACAAACGTAACTATGGTAGATTGGTGATGTCGCGAGAAAGGATCCCATAGATACTCGTATCATAATGTTTATACACATTTACTTGATGTACAATAGGGTACAAAGAACTGAGTGTCGTAGTATATTGAAGCGATCTCATGCATCCATTCTGAGGGAAAGCGCTATTGAACAAGTGAGAAGCGGCAGGTACACGATTTTTGGATAATTCCGCACATTGTATTTGTCCCAGAGAATGATTCGGTTTGACACACTCAGTAGGAGGCTTACCTATTGAATATTGATGTAGTTTGTTAGCAGATGGCTCGCACCTGGATAATGTCGGTTGTGAGTGGAGAATATGTGATATTGACATCAAAAAATTAGGTCACTGAGTGATTATGATAACCCTAACACAATTTCAGATTGGGTACCGTTTATTAAACAGGTGACGTTTATTAACAGGATTGTTGTCCCGAGAGCAGTGAGAACCAACTGAGACACATGGATTAGGAAAGGTTGCATTTTAGAATCTGCTTGTTAAATAATCAGAGGAAACTTCTAATCGTGAATCGGCTGATATATAGTGGAAAAACTTCTTATTCTAAACACCATCATAGATCCATTATTCATTTTATTAGCGTCATGAGTCTTAGTGTGCTGTATTTGATATGAATCTAGGTTTTATTGAGGCATGTGATGCTAGGAAAGCTCTTTGCAGAGAGAGAGCGTGATTTGGATGTTTGAGTATAATGTATTGATACAGGAGAATAAGGATATGTTGAAGTATGCGTTGGATGTGTTGGATGTTATAAATCAGTGAGGAGGGAGTTAGGAAATAGGGATAATATCGGGGTTAATCAGTTATGTTTAGTTATCTTCTATGTAAAGTAATATAATCTTTTGTTTTTTAGCTTTGGGGCTTCGATGGAGAGAAGGTGATACGGACAATAGCGCGTTTAAGAAAATTAAGAGAAGCAAATCTGTGGTTCAAATTGGATTGAACCAAGTTCTCGGAGCCGTTGTGAGAATTAGCGTGAAGACGAAAGTACAAGTTAAGGATAAGATGTAAGAGAGCACACTCATGGCCTATTGAGAATAGGAAAACTCTCGTTTTCCTATCACTTTTGCTAATGTTCGTTCAACTCGGATTCGTTTGAATGTGATATAGCAATGGTAGAGGATAATTACTTGATACTATAATCTGTGAGGGTGTGGGCAATCGACAGAACAAGATATCGTATGTACCACACATTAAAAGTGTGTAAAGTTTAGAGTCCCAATGATTGGAACATTCTATGTGGGTAGTTTCGTGCGTAGACTGAGGAAGTAAGAAGCGTAATAACAGTGAAAAAATATGGTATAAAAAAATCTTTGGATCTCACGAGATAGATGCAAGCTGAGTTCTTCTTTTAAAAGGTAAAATACTAGAAGCAATTGCGTTGAATTGAGCTTCTAATTCGCCTTCCGTAGTACCGATATTACAGCCTGAGATTATGACTCAAGTATGCAAATGATAAAGCTACCTTTGACTTTGGGGAATTATATAAGGAAAGAAAAAATAAAATACTAAAAAGTTGCATAATCTACCTAGGCATGAAAGAGATAGTGAGGTTAACTCAATTAAACAGTTTGAGATTAACCGAACGGCCGATGCTAGGGATAGATGTGTCTGTGGGCAAACTCTTACCTTCTTAACATACCTGACTCCATTTCTGTGGCAACTCAAGGTATAAGCACTTTTGTTGTGAACAGACAGATGCGGAGTAGTTTACTGCAATGACGTTATCTAGTATTTTTAGTTGAAAATTATGGAGGAAACCTGCTGATAGAATTAAAAATGAATCACGAGAACGGATGTTGTAGATGGTGTAATCTGTATGAAATGTGAAAGTAAGCAGGGCTGTGGATGTATTGAATGTGGAAAGAACCAGCTACGCACATAATCAAGACATATATTCATTAATCAGTACCAAAGAATTGTCGTGATGAGTAATTGTGTGGTGATTTGATGGTTTGCAAGATAAGAAATAGATAATTGTTGCGGATGTAAGGTTATTAGCAAGGTAGAAGGTAATGGTCTAGAAGTGGAGAAAGTTTGATAAGAATCTTAATTTGTGGCTATTGGTATAGATGAAAAATTACTGGCTGAATAATGATCAAGAACGAGAAGCGTAGTATTTGGTTATGAATTAGTTGAATGGATGTGGTATCCTCGTGGTAACTTACTATAATATAGCGAATTATATGAAGGGTATTATAGTTCCGATATAATGGAAATTGTGGAGGATGTGTACATCAGTAAAAGATTTACTTCCTCTATAATAATAAAGGGAATTAACGTGAGATAAAGGAATATGTGATTAGAAATTTCACGAGGATATAATAAGTATATTAGATGTTGTATCAAGAAAATCGGTATAATAGAAAAGGTCTTATTTATTTTTCGGCTGGTCGAAAGATTTTTCGTTTTCTCTCTCACTTTTAGAGAGTTCGAGTGACTGAAGGACTGATATGGGGAAGAACAAGATGACAGGTGCGTTTGGCCTTAGGGAGTGGTAGAAAATTTTTGGATAAATTAGAAATATTGATTCAAATGATTAAGAAATTGATTGTGGCGATGAGAAAATATGAGATTATTATGTTGTATTATGTGGATTTAGCAACAGGTCGTGCATGTATTATGATAGGTTAATATTTCGAGCTTAATTGCATAGACCGAAGGATTATATGGTTATTATTATTATTTATGTTTATTATTATTATTTAGTGTAGTGTAGGTATCTTTTTGTGATTGGATATCAAAAGATGATATGTTGTTGACATTAAATTGTCAGTCTATACAAGATCAATTAACAGTAACTTCCACTGTGAATGATGATGAATAGTGGATGTGATGACAGGATGTTTTTGATTATGTTCTCCTATGGTTATTACAATTTGTATATGTGCATGATTTGGGTTATGAATATGAATTTATTTCATATTGTAGCAGAATGTCAAGTGGATATATGTGGATTTTTTTAGGTGTGTTATTGTGATGGAGAATGAGAGATGAGTGGAGGGGTTGCCCTACCTATAAGACGGATGATTTGTTTTTGTTGTGCGAAATTTGAAGAGAGTTTAGAGATTTGTTAAGAGAGTTTGCAGAGTGTGTAGAGAGAGGAGAGGCTTGAGAAGTAAGAGCGGTGGAGAGTGAAGGTGAGAGTTTAAGCTTTATCATGTTGTGAGTAACATGACGTGATTCACAGACACTTCAGTTGTTTGAATGTTTATTTATAGATTGAATACTTTTTTTTACTTTATTTTTTGGAAACCAGCTACTATATTCATTTGAATGAATTTATTATTATAATATAATGCGTGGGTGATGGAGTAATTATGGAACGGTATTGTAAATACCACAGACTGTAGGACACTTAGATTGTATCAGTATTAAGAGATAACAATCTTATTGTTTAGTTGAATTTCTGAGAAGCGTTAAGCTATTTCGGTGGCCTCTAGGCCGGCTGTGCGCCCTAGTTATCTTTCAGAGTAGCTTTGACAAGTTAGTTTCACACGTTATTTATAGATTACGTGAATTGTAATAAAGGACCTAAAAAGTACCATTTGAAGTTGGTGCATTGGAGAGGTGGATTTCTATATACCATGAGGGTATTGTTTGTGTGCCTAGGTGTGAAAGATTGACCGTGAATTACCGACAGTATTTGGTTAGGCTATTTGATTTCGTAAATTAGAGTGTGTTGGTTGAAGGGATTCTTGCAAAGCTCACGTACTGTTTGGTTGAATAAGTATAGGTGCTTAGCTAGTGTAGGAGAATTGAATTCCACTGGATAGAGTCTAAGATGAGAATTGTATATTAAGTGCCGCCTGATTGACGTTTTGATTGGACGCATGCTTATACGGCGTATTAGCCGGACTAGCCTCGAGAAGTACAGAGCATTTATTATAATAGGTTTTTTTACCGTAGCGGACGTTTATTCGCTGCTGCCTCCAGAGTAATTGTCTATTTATCAATGGTGGTCCGTTGTGAGACCGACGAACAACATCCCATCTTCCGCCCGGGGGGGTGGGGGGGACTGTGGAGTGAGAGCCAGAGCGCTCCCGACTGGCCACGAGACCACCTCATGAGATGTCCACATTATGAATCGAGTTGTTGTGTGATGGATCTCCACACTGAGGTGTTAGATAGGTTATAGTAGCCCTTAGTTGCTCTTGGGTCCGAGAAGGGGACAGTATGAACACGCACTTTTTATCTTGTTGCCATTGTTGTCGGATATTAACGTTGAATTGAGGCTGCGTTAGGAAGATACCACAGTGCAAAACTGAGGTGCTCAAGAGGGGCTTGCCAAAAGAAGATGGTGCCATCGAAAATTTAGCCTTCGTTCTTCTTTGA
>JABUQX010077473.1:22500-26888 GCA_015478945.1 Trachelipus rathkii | reverse complement strand
TACTATATATCTTACTATATATAATACTTATATACTATATATATATAGTATATATATAATATATATATAAATATATATATCATAATTATATATATTATATCATATTATATATTATATTATAATGTATATGATATATATATAAATATATAACATATATATATATAATATTATAATAATATCTATATATTATATATAATATATATTACATATATATAAATTATATATAATATTATATATATATATAGTGTATATATTATATTATATATTATCTTATATATTATATTTATATAATATATACTATATATATATATATATATTATATATTAATAACACCCCCTCCATTAACAGGGCTCTACAAGTGTGAGCGTGACAACCAAGGAGTCGATGGTTGTTTGTCTCTTTTTTGTTAATATTTGACCATTATAACTAGATTACTTAAATCTTATATATATATATATATAGTCTATAGCCTATATAGTATTACTTAAATTTAATATATATATATATATATACTATATATATATATAGCATTACATATTATAATATATATATACATATATATTATATATAATATATAATATAAATATCATATACTATATATATATATATATAGTATATATAACTCATATGTATATATATATATATCTATATTATATATATATGTTATATTATATACTATATATACTATTATATATATATATTTATATATATATATATATAGTATATATATATATATTGAGATATAATATATATAATATATATATATTATATTATATATATATATCATATATATATATAATATATATATATTATATATATAATATATATATATATATATATATATATGATGTATATACCTATATATATATTATATATATATATTATTAAATATATATATATAAATAATATATATATATACCTATATATATATATATATATAATATATATATATAATATTCATAAAATGAATATTATATGCAAACTTAATATGTATATTCTTCATATATTTATCAAAATTTCATTAATTGGAAGATTTATGATAGGGTTTTTCCTTTTAAAATCTATAAAAGAATATAGAATATAATCTAATCATAGTTGTAATTGCACAAATGAGAGGTAATGACTTACAAGCACAATCCTTTCTTATTTTTCTTTGATACAGAAATTGCTGAAATTGGCGATGATTAATTGCAAATTATGGCAATTGAACAAAATATCATTCTGCGCTCCGAGTTTTCCATTAATGTTCAAATAAATCCAGCTTTAATTATGATCGTAAAAAGGATATTTTACTGTTGTTGTGGTTTCTGTAATGTTGATATTCAGATATAAAATGCAATTTGAAATTCCATTTTTAATTTTTTTTTAGAACTTTGATATTCAAGAAACTGCATTCACGAAAATAAATACTTCTAGTGACATTCATGAAATTGAATTTCTGAAGTTTATGTAAGTGAAATTGCATTCACGAAAATGCATTTCTGAAATTGACTTTACGAAATAGTTCTCTTGAAATTGGATTCATAAAATTGTGCTGATGAAGCTGCACTACTGAAGAAGTTACATTTATGCAGCTTTAATACTTTAAGGTGCATTCATGAAATTACTTTCCTGTAGTTGCATTCGACAAATTGCAGTTATGAATTTGCATTCACAAAATTATATACTCAAAGTTGCGTTCTTTAAAATCGTATATTCATGATATTATAATCCTGAAGTTACACTCAAAAATTTTTATTATCAAAATTACAATCATGAAATTTCCTTTCAGAAGATACAAATTTAAGTCCATTCAGAAAGCAATAGTTCCGTATCCTACACGATGATTGCAATGCTCAATCAATTAAAATAAAATAAAAATTATAATTACAGGTGGAAATCATAAAATTATCTGACATCATTTACTACTATTTCCTCCAAACTTAATTATCTCCTCTCCAAACAACAGCCCATCCCACCTCAACTCAAACGATACAATTTAATACACAGTTCATGAATTCACTAATTAGATAGGAAGTTGTATCCTTTGTCATCAATAGCTTGATTGCAGAGAATCAAATTTTATTATTATCATTATTATTATTATTATCATATTATTATTATTATATTTATTATTATATATTGATATTATTATTATTATATTATTATTAATATTACATTATTCATTATTATTATTATATTATTTTATTATTTTTTATTCATTATTATTATTATTCATCATTTATATTATTATTTAACATTAGTATATTATGTTATTTATATTTCTTTACAGTATTATGAGGATTATTATTATTATTATATTATTATAAAAGACATTATTATTATTATTATATGTTAATTTCAATTATTATCATTAGTTATTATTATTATTATTATTATTATGATTTATTAATTATTATTCATTATTTATTATTATATTTGATATATTATTATTATATTGTTATTATTATTATATTATTAGTTATTATTATATTATTACTTATTATTATTTGATATATTATATTATTTATGTATTATTATTATCATTATTATTCATTATTATATTATTATTATTATTATTATTATATTATTCATATTATATTATAATTATATTTTATTATTATTATTATTATATTATTATTATTATTATTATTATTATCTATTATTATTATTATTATTATTATTATATATCATATCCTCACATAGCATATATCGATATTAAAAGTATCTCATGATGTGTCGATGACGATCTATCTACTTATTATTATTATATATTATTATTATTATTTATTATTATTTATTATTATTATTATTATTATTATATTGCGCAATCTACAGTAACGTGAACTTCGTACCAAATTTACGTTAATAATAATAATAATAATAAAAAAAATAATAATAATAATAATATAATTAATAATATAATAATAATAATATAATGAATAATAATTTATGTTAACCACTTTTTTCATATTCAAGTACTTATAATATAAGAATTTCATAAAATAATATAATAAATAATAATTCAATTCAACTAAATTCTCAAAACTTACAGTTTATAAAGCAGACCCTACACTGTATAAGTAAGAATCTGTTGACTGCTTTGAAAAGGGGGCTGCTGGAAGGGGGCCTGCTGAGGGGGAGCTGCTGAGGGGGGGCTGTTGTGGGAAACACAGTAATTTGCTTCGACGTGTAATAATTAATACAGACGTGATATTTTAATGATAACGATATTGTTAATAATAGTTATATAACAAAAAGAACAATAGTGAGATTATAGGAGGATAGATATATAATTTTCAAGTAATAAAGAGCAATAAAACAATAATTTTAACTAATATTTTAGTAATAATTAAATAATAATAATAAATATAATAATAATAATCGAATTAATAATTAATAATAATCTAATAATAATAAATATATAATAATAATATAATAAATAATAATAATATAATATAATCAATCCAATAATCAACGTAAAATAATAATAATAATAATAATTAATAAATTAATATTATTAGTAATAATAATAATAATAATAATAATAATAATAATAATAATAATAATAATAATAATAATAATAATAATAATAATAATAATAATAATAATAATAATAATATTAATAATAATAATAATAATAATAATAATAATAATAATAATAATAATAATAATAATAATCGTAATAATAATAATAATAACAAAATGCTGCTGACTGAAACCTCGCACGAAGCGTTGTCATTTAACCTTGGCCTTGAATCCTTCAGGATTCTTTTTCGGTAAAAATCAATTAATAAACTCAAAAATTGGCACGCTTTAATTGCTTACCGAGAACTCCAAAATATCGTCGAAGAGTCGTCGAAATTTGTCGTCGTTTTTCCTACTTTAAAACCTGGGAGTAATTTATGTCATTCAGTAGATTTTGTTATTTCAAGTTCGTGTTATTTCTCCTTTTGTTGAGGTTTTATAATCCTATCCTCTCTTCTTGCCCTCTCCCTCTTCTTACACTCCTCCCCCTTTTCTTGTCCCCTCCCCCTCTTCTTGCCCCTTCCCCTTCTGTGTATGCATATTTCACTGACCTTATTTTTATCCCTCATCCATGCCCCTTTCCCTCTGCTTATTTACTCTGTATTCCTGATTCTAATCCTGCCCTTATTTATGACACCAATTATTTTCTATGTTAAGATGTTATTTTATATGTTTATATTATAAACCTTATGTGACCTTCAATAGTTTATATATTTATATATTATATATATATATATATATATAATATATTATAATATATATATAATTATATATATATATATATAATATATATTATATTATATATGATATATATATATATATATACACAAAAATATTGCTTTTATTATAGTTTTAATTCTGTTCATTTAAAAGAAATTATT
>JABUQX010077473.1:0-5000 GCA_015478945.1 Trachelipus rathkii | reverse complement strand
GAGTTGCCATGCTGGGTTAAAGAATTGGTAGGCTTCGATTGTCTTGGTTCCAAGTGGTCTGAAGTGTATTAAATATTTGGTTAGCTACTGATTTTTCAATTTTTTATTGTGTAGAGTACTTCTGGGAGCTTGTGTAAAGATAAAGTTACATTATATACTAATTGAGTGTAATTTTTGTAATCTTTTAATGTAATTATTTGTGTGCTAGAAACTGGATTGGGTTTATGGCTACTTTTGAAATGTGTGGACATGATATATTACATTGATATTTGGACCGAATTTTATGTTGTTTTCAGAATTGCTTGTATGGTTGTGGAGAGGGTGGTATGCGATGTATGGATTTTTCTATTGTGCGAAAAGTTGCGTTGTTTTTGTCTTGTAATTTATATTTTGGGTGTATTGTTTCCAGATCTCTCTTTGATGTGTTGATTAATGTATTTATTCTATTGTTAAGGTCTGTGATTTGATTTAGTTGAGCTGGGTTTGGTTGTCTATTTTGCCTGAGGGTGTTTCTTTGTTTTTATTAGGGTTTCTATTTCAGGTGAAAAATTGGGGTTAAATTATTTACGTTAATCTTGGGGGATGTATTTTTTGGAAGCGTTGAGAACGGTTTGTATTGCTTGATTGAGTGAGGAGAAATTTGCTACTTGGAATGTTTCCAAATCCTGTTCAATGCTATCATTATATGCTTGCCAATTTGCTCTTTTGTAGTTGGTATATGTTTTTTTTTAAATGAAGTGTAATTTGGGTGTATTATTGAATTGTGAAAAGAATTGGATGTTGAGGAAGAGCTTGAAGGTTTGCCATGTAATCGTGACATGAATTTGAAGGGAACAGAATATTCGGGATGCGGATTTATTTGTTGTTGAAGAAGTTCTTCGTGTAGGTTGATTCTGTGTGAGGATAACTGAGGCAGTGAGAGTCAATTAATGAGTGCATCACCTCTTTGTGAATTGAATGAGTATTGGTATGTAAGGGTGGTGTGCATTGAATCTCCGGCCAGCAATCATTTTATATTTCTAGAGGGCGATAGTTGGGTATATATCTGTGGACAATTTCTAGTTGTGGATGGGGGATAAAAAGTTGTATGTTTGTTTGCTTATTTACTTGTATTCTACTGACTGTATATGATGTTTGGTCGTTGTTATTGCGTGTTGGTTTGTTTGTGGTGTCGATCATTGTATTATTAAATATAGTATGACAAGAATATGTCGAAGCTAGATTTTTATCATGTCTTAAGGTTGTGTAATTAGGGAATTTATATATACTATATATTATATATATATATAGATACTTATATATATATATAATATATAATATAATATAATATATATATTTATATAGAATAAATATATATATACCTATATATATATATTCCTTCGCTTTATATCAATAAAATAAACAGGCATAAGAATTATTAGGAATTAGTAATCAAATGACGAATAAAACACACAAAAAAAACTTACTAAATTTGGCACATTCATCTAACGATTCAACAAACATAATACATACATTTTCTTACATACAATATATATGGGTGCGTTCATACGGATATGTTTATAAATATATTTATATATATATATATATTATATATATATATATATATATATATTAATAATATATAATAATATATATATATATTATATATATATATGATATATATTTTATTATATTATATATATATATTATTATATTTATATATTAATATATATATATTTTAATAGTATATATATATATATATAGTATATAATATATATATATAAAATACATGCATAACCACAAGGGCTTATTATTACATACATCGAGTAGAGTAAGTTTTTTGAGAGAAGGGTGGAAGACAATGCAATATTTTAGTTATTCGCGGTTTAAAATCAAATTGATCTCGTATTGAAAACGAATATATCTACAAGGGTGGTCAAATCCTCACTCTTACTCTCATTCAGCAATCACTGTTTAACCAAAAAGTTAAAACATGAAAATATTAAATAAATAAATAAATAAAATAAATAAATAATAGGGGATAGAAAAACTAGGGAGGAAAAAATAAAATAGAAATGCCTTTATGATTGTTCATCGCTAGCACTTAGTCAATCAACCTCGACAAGAATTTTGCGAAAATTTTCACGAAAGATCATCTCTGCAAATCTTCGTTATCGAAATCTTCAATTCTGTTATTTCTTTGAAAGAATGCATAAAAAGTTTAAACACCTTCTGAAGATCCAATAGATGGAAAATGACGTCATTAAGATGACACGTTTATTCAATTTTAAGTTGCATGACTAATCGTGACGTCATTAAAACTTGATGAAAATGATATCACAAAAGCATAATTCCATAGTCTTTTTACCTTGTATTAATCAATTTCTTCTGATATTGAAGATGAAATAAATTTCTCTATGTTTATTTGTTTTATATCATTGTGAAAACAAGCAATACAATCTTATTAATATACTATATAATATATAATATTATATATATATATATAATATATATATATAATAAATATAATAATATATAAATATATATATATATTATAATTATATAATATATATATAATATATTAATATATTTATATATATATTATATAGATATTATATAGTATATATATATATATATAATATATATATATATATATATATAATATATATAGAATTATTATATAATATTATAATATATATATATATATATAAAATATAATAATTTATATAATTATATATATAATTAATATATATTATATATAATATATAATATGTATATTAATTATAATATATATAAATATATATAATATAATATATTTATAATATAATATATATTATATATATAATATTATTATATATATATAATATATATTATATTACTTATATTATATATATATATATATATATATTTTTATATTATATATATAATAATATATATATATATCTATATATATATAATTATATATATATATATATATATATATATATATTATAATATACATATAATATATATAATATATATATATATTATATAATATAATATATATATATAGATATATTATTATATATACTAGATATATATATATATTATATATATATATAATATATATATATTTATAACTAGATATATTATATATTATTAATATATATTTATATATAATATATATATTAGTGATGTATATGTGTGTGTGTTGTGTGTGTTGTGTGTGTGTGTGTGTGTGTGTATTGGTGTGTGTGTGTGTGGAGCCATAATGTACATCTTCGCATCACTTTGATGTATATTTCACTGTCTCTTTCTGAGTGCTTTTAAAATGTGAATAATTTACACATTAAATGCGTTTGTATCATTTTTAATCTGTCAATTTCATTTATGCTAAGAAAGTATCAAATATATTATTCAATGATGATCAAACCATAGTTGTCTATGGTACATGTTTGAATTATTTTTCGCGAATGAACTGTAAACGACATCAACTCTCTTTAAAATAATGTGAGTGAATCATTTCGTACTATACTATTATTCCCAAATTATGTGGCTGAAAACAACATCAAAACTCTCCTTTGAATTAAATGTGAGTTAATCTTTGGTAGCCTTACATTCTAAATATGTGTGAATGTGTGTGAATTACTTTTCAATTTATGTAATGTTTAGTTTTAAATTTGCTACCTTTTAATGTTTAGCTTTTAGTTTTTAATGTTTAATTTAATGGTTTTAGATCATGATGAGTTAGCTACAAACTACTGAAAAAGGCGTAAATAATTCAACATTTTCCTTTTAAATCATGTTGCGGAACGGTAATATTTTTTACAGCCCAATTCAGCACTCTGGACTCCGGCTTCGCCGTCTCGACTCCAGCTCCTTTCCGGCTCCGGCTCCAACATTTTTAAAATTATGCTTTCTAGCTTCTGAATCAATTTATTTTATAGTAATTTTTTTGTAAAATCCGGTTACTTGCTCCGTCCGCCCAAAACAAATTATCCCCGGCTCCACACAAAGTCTTACAGCTCAAAGACTCGCTCCGCTTGCTCCGCTCCGCTCGCTTCGCGTCGATCCGGCTCCGGTTACTCTCCGCTCCGGTTCCCGGTCCGAAGCTGATTGAAAAAAGCTGTTACAGATTTCTGAAGAATAAATCTATTTTGTTTACTTTGTCCGATAGCACGATCGGCTAGGTTTCGATCCCTCGTCAAGTCCCTATTACGCAATTACCTAGAGTAGTTTCTTCCTAGAATAGGGAGAACTTTCTTATATATATATTAAATTATATATATATAATAATAATATATATATATTAATATTATATATATAATATTATATATTAAATATAATATATTTATATATTATATAATATTATTATATATATATATATTTATATATAATTATACGAAAAATATAATATATAATATATATATATTATATATATATATATTATATATAGATATTATATTATATATATATATATATAATTATATTTACTATATTATAATATCTGTAAATAAAGAACATAAATGGGAAGATTAAGAAATACTGCCTTCCCGGATTGAACCACGCGTGTGCGCATCTGAGGACAATACACCCGATTCTATCCCATGAGCCTCACCCAACCCAATAAATTGATTCAAGAACAGTTTTAAAGCAACCAAGTTCCCTTCAAGGCGACATCACATGTGTCCAGCCTGTCCTTATCTCGTTCCCTTTTTATTTAGATGTTAATATTGCAATAACCCAATTGATATGTTGATAAACAAAGAACTAAATGCAGAGATTAAAAATACTGCCTTCTCCGGGATTGAACACCGTTTTTGCTTATAAACATATCAATTGCGATTATTGCAATATTTAACATTTAAAAATATAAGGAATGAGGTAAGACAGTGGACACCTGATGATGTCTCCTGAAGGGAGTTTCAGTCGCTTTAAACTGTTCTTGAATCCAACTTTATGGTTGGAGGATAGCTCTGGTAAAGCATCGGGTGTATTGTCCTCATTCGCAACACACGTGTTCAATCAAGAAGGTAGTATTT
>JABUQX010077472.1:32500-33642 GCA_015478945.1 Trachelipus rathkii | reverse complement strand
TTTACTGATTTACAGCTTTTGGGTATGTAAAAAACACAAATTTTACGTTATAAATAAAAAGAATAAAAATTTTTAGTAAAACAAAAGTTTTTAACGAAAATAAAATTAAAAATTAAAGTTTTTTATGTAAAAAAAAAAACAAAAAACAAAAAGTTTAAAGGATAAAAATAAAAAAAAGTTTTTTAGAGTTGTTATTAAAACATAAAGACTTTAGCAAAAACAAATTAAAATGTTTTAATAAATTTGTTATGTTGACCCTGTTTCAAATAAGAATCAAATTTATAGCTTAATGTTTCGAAAACGGAACCAAACAAGAATCAATAAGGTATTTAATGCTTTGAAATTTATCAGACAAGAATCATAGTTACTGCGTAATATTTCGAAAGTGGAAGGAGTTTGAACAATTTCTCGAGCTTGTATTTGATAACTCTAGTGAAACAGGGAACCACATCAGCGTCGTACATGTTCGTTCTGTATGCATGGTAGTTACCTTTTAGTGTTGTTAAGTATGAAAACTTTGTTAATGTTAGTCATTTAATCGATCATAAGGTATGTTAGGTTTGTCATTGTGCGTTATATTTCTAGTTCAGGATATGATATGTTAACTTTATGATGTGAAAAACTATGTACGGCAGCTTTTGATAGTGGGCGAGTATATCTGATAAATAAAAGAAAAATGTTACTATGTTAATGTTAAAATACAGTGAATGTAGAGATATGTTTGAAAAAAGTGTGAATAGTGTACGGTCTGCATGCAACGTTCAGTTACTTTCCTGTTGCCCAGTATGGTATTTTGTTAGGTTGATGTTATACATTATATTCTTGCATCATGTTATGTTATGTTAGCCTTTATTGATGTGAAAACTTTGTAATTTACGGTTTTACTGTTTGTTTATGTAAAAATGTAAATTTTTTACTTATAAATATAAAAAGAATAAAAATTTTTAGTAAAAACAAAAAGTTTTAAAGAAATAAAGTTAAAAATTTACCTGATTTTCTTTATAAAAATAAAGTAAATAAGGTTTAAAGACTATAAAAATTAAAAAATAGCTACAAAGTTTTCTTTTACTTTTAATTTTTAAAGAAATGAAGCGTAACATCCATTAAAAGTTTTTTAAAACAAAAAGAAAAAAAAAGATTGA
>JABUQX010077472.1:22500-27500 GCA_015478945.1 Trachelipus rathkii | reverse complement strand
TAAAAATTCTTCAGTACTTTTAACCATATTCCTTGAGTCAATGTACGGACGGATAATGTCATTTAAATATTGTGCAATGTCGTGAGTTACCGTTCCGCGCATGTTTATGATAGGTCTTAAGGGGATACAATTGAGATAATACTGGAAAGAACTTACAACCATCCATCATTACAACCTCCCAATATTGATAAATCTGTTTTAAAAAATCTTTTAACCAAATGCACTACTATGACTCCTTTTGAATTCGATGGAAAAACATATATTCAGGTAGATGGTGTTTCCATGGGTTCCCCACTTGGACCAACGTTCGCTGACTTCTACATGTCGCATATTGAAAATTTAATATTAAGCAAAAATAATTCTTTCAATCCCAGACTATATATACGATATGTTGATGACACCTTCGTGGTCTTCAAGCGTGATGAAGATGTTAAGCTCTTTATTGATGAACTCCAAAATTTAAGTGTCCTAAATTTTACTTTTGAAAAATCTGAAAATAACTCCTTCCATTTTTTAGACGTTAACATCTCCTTTGATCCAAGTGGAGTACTCACCACAAGTATTTACGTCAAACCTACTGACAAAGGACTATATACTAATTTCAATTCACACTTACCCCTTACTTACAAAATCGCCCTAATTAAAACTTTACTGCATAGAGCTTACCGTATTTGCTCTGACTGGAAACTTTTTGACGCAGAGCTCTCAAGAATTAAACAGAATCTCTAATAACAACTTTCCCCAATATCTACTAGATAAAATCATTAAAACCTTGATCAATAAGGAGATGTTAACGTCTAAAAAATGGAAGGAGTTATTTAGGGATAGCTTGACATTCTTTTTCAGATCCCAAACTATAGATAGATTTAATTATGAAAATACAAGGTTGAAGAAAATAATTCAATACCACATCAAGTCCAAATCTAACACTAAAGATATAAAACTTAGATCTTACTACAAGCCATTGAAACTTTCTTCTATGTTTTCAGAAAGAGCTAGTGGGACTAAGGAGAATGTGAATCATGTGGTATACCAATTTCATTGTAATAAAGATGGCTGTAATGCCTCTTACATCGGGTATACCACTAATTCTCTCAAACTCCGTGTCTCACAACATAGATACAGGCCCAGTAAGATCTTTGAGCACTTTAAAAACGAACACGGAACCCCCAAACCCAATCTCGATATTTCTAATTTTGACATTCTACACCGTGCAGGAAATTTCTTTGAATTGAGGCTGGCTGAGTCCCTCTTAATAAAAAGGCACAAGCCGGTTATCAACATTAAGTATAATGAAATGGAGAATTTTTTGAACATTTTTTAGGTTTGCCTAGATAGAGTCTCTTCATTGATATATTTATTATTTAAGGATTTTAGATTTACGTTGATTATAAAAAAGTTTATTTTGTTACTTCACATTTATATTTAAATAATATTTATTTTGTTTCATCAATTGTTAAATTAGTCTTGAACTCGTCTCCGATGATGCCTGAAGTGGCCAGGCGAAATATTAGATTAAAAGTTCAGAAAGCGGTTGTTCTATTTTATTCTAGAATAGTCCTTAAGAAAATCAATCATGAAGCGGTTGATACCTTTAGGAAGTTGGAAAAGGCTTGTAAATCTCATATTAAATTAGAAGCTGATGTAAAATTTCAATAATAATAATAATAATAATAATAATAATAATAATAATAATAATAATAATAATAATAATAATAATAAGAAAAAACTTACGATGCTGAGTCGGAATCCTATGACTCGTAATGAAAAACGGAATACCACATTACGCAATAAAACCGGTTTTGAAAAAAAACGTTTGATATTGGCACCTTCTACTTTTGCTTTCCTTCTTCTTTTTCTTCTTTTTCTTCTTCTTCTTCTTTCTTCTTTTTCTTTTTCTTTTTCTTTTTCTTTTTCTTTTTCTTTTTCTTTTTCTTTTTCTTTTTCTTTTTCTTTTTTTTCTTCTTCTTCTTCTCTTCTTCTTTCTTCTTCTTCTTCTTCTTCTTCTTCTTCTTCTTCTTCTTCTTCTTCTTCTTCTTCTTCTTCTTCTTCTTCTTCTTCTTCTTCTTCTTCTTCTTCTTCTTCTTCTTCTTCTTCTTTTTCTTCTTCTTCTTCTTCTTCTTAATCGTCTTCTTCTTCTTCTTTTCTTCTTCTTTATAATATATAATAATAATAATAATAATAATAATAATAATTAATCAATAATAATAAATAATAATAATAATAATAATAATAATAATAATAATAATAATAATAATAATAATAATAATAATAATAATAATAATAATAATAATAATAATAATAATAATAATAATAAACATACACACT
Source organism: Trachelipus rathkii (assembly GCA_015478945.1). NCBI lineage: Eukaryota > Metazoa > Arthropoda > Malacostraca > Isopoda > Trachelipodidae > Trachelipus > Trachelipus rathkii. Next base: position 25,172 of record JABUQX010077472.1, on the reverse strand, counting down.
CGTTGATTGAAGCGGGGTCGGAACCGCGGCCGGAGCCGGAGTCTGAACCAAACCGCGGCCGGAACCGGAGCCGGAGCCGGAGCCGGAGCCGGAGCTGGAGTCGGCATGTTTTAAAATTCTGAAATGCATATGTTGAGGATGATTTTCAACTCAGATTCGTTTTCCCTTCGGGAAAACGAATCTTCGACGTAATAATAATAATAAATAATAATAATAATAATAATAATAATAATAATAATAATAATAATAATAATAATAATAATAATAATAATAATAATAATAATAATAATAATAATAATAATAATAATAATAATAATAATATTAATAATAATAATAATAATACAAACAAACACAGACAAACACAGACAAACACAGACAAAACCTTCGGTTTGTCTGTTTGTCGGATTGACAGACCTGTCGGTCTGCCAATTCCTCCATATAAGACTAATATATCTCTATTCATTCATATCGAAATAGGTTGGTTCGCAGGTGGCTGCATTACTACTCTCGGGCTTAGTACGAGTTATCATCATAGAAACCATCGATCTTGTACAAATTTCATAAAGTTACGATAAAATTCTGTTATTTTTTTGCTAAAATTAGTCATATGAAAGAAATTATTAAATAAAACATATAAGAGATTATTTAAAATTATTTATTAAAAAACAATTAAAGGATAATGCTATTTTTCAATCAATTATAAAAGCTGACGGCCAGGGCTTCTCCGAAATAGCGGAGTGAATAACAATAACAGTTACCCATCCAATAAATTATATATTAAAGAAAACGTAAAATAGCAATAACTTGAGTATTTAATGTAAATATATATATATATATAATATATATTATATATATATATATATAATATATTAATATATATATAATATATATAATAATATATATATATATATATATATATATATTATAGAGACGAAGAGGAGAGAGAGAGAGAGAGAGAGACCCGATGTTTACAACAGGTATATGGAGGTCCCGATGATATATAATATATACATATATATATTATATATATATATATATAATATATATATATATATATATATAATATATTATATATATATATATATATATAGATATACACTATATATATATATATATATAATATTATAATATTATATACTATATATTATATATATATATAATGGATTTCTTGGAAGAATGGAGAGAGAAATCAATTTCAATATTGTGATATGTTTACTACAATGAAGGACCTCATACCATGATCACTATATTATCTTCATTCAGACTGTATTCTTCTCTGCGACTCATACTTCCTTCAAAATTGCACCAGAGAGATCAAAATGAAGCTTCATACATTTTTGTCGAACTTCAAACCTGTTCACATGTCTTTCATCAGGTCGATCGCATTCGGAAGAGTCTGGAAGCACCTTACTCTGGAGCTTACAAGGTTCTTCAACGGATGGATCGATGCTTCAAGATACAACTTCCTGATGGACGGACGGATGTCTTTTCAATTAGTCCTTTAAAGCCTGATAAACTCCCTTCGACTTCACAGATGATTTCTCAATCGGATGATGATTCACCTTCGTACATGGTTCCTCATTCGGTTGATGTCGATTTCCGCTGGCTTCACGGATTCGCCTAGTCATTTCATACTCAAGCTCAAGTCCAGCCAGGAACCAAGCTTTAGAGTCTAGACGAACCCAATGTTAGGATGCGCTTAACTGGAGCACTCTACTGGCCGACAATTAGCCGTGTAAAAAATATAATTTTGTGTAAAAATGCGCTCCACTTTTAGAGCGAGATGTATTATATAGAGGTCTTATTAAAATAATATCTAAAATATTATAATTAAAAAGTATGTTTATTTATTTTGCTATTGAGGAAAAAAAAGAATAGAATTTGGAAAATGGAATAAAGGAAGAATAAATACGCACCATAATTAAAAATATTTACGCTCCGAAATTATTATAATATCTTTAACAATGTAGTTTACATTTATAATATGAAATTTATTTATAGGATATGATTCTAGAATATGTTATATAATGCTTTATGATATAGTTAAGTAATGTTTTCCTTATAAAAATTATTGTATGTATTGTATATAATTTTATTTCTTGGACATATTGTAAAATGCATTTTTTGATGCTTTTCACTAAAGATTGGGGGACTTTTTTAAAATAAAAGGTGTGGGCCGATTTTGACCACACCTTGACTCAGCGTAAAGCATCGAGAAAAATTAATAAATGTTAAAAAGTAATGTATTGAAGTTCAAGTCAGTGACTCGTTTTTATATATTAAAGATGATGTTTAATAAAATAGAACCAAAAAACAAATAGCTGTTTAACTCTCCCACTACAAAGGTAAGTTATAAAAAATGATATAACAACTTATGTTGATGGTTCACTTAGTCTCGAAAGTGTAACATAAACTTTCCTGGTGGTGAAGAGGAAACTTCCAACAGCAAAGCAACATAGCCGGCACTATCAATTTAGGTATAAGAGCGTAACATGGGAGTAATTACGTGAGACTTCAAAAGAATCCCAACCGAAACCTGTGCGGCGGAGGAACAAATAAGAAAAGATAACTCCCAACACTCTTGCCACTATATATATATATATATATATATATATATATATATATATATATATATATATATATATATAATATATATATATATATAATATATA
>JABUQX010077472.1:0-15000 GCA_015478945.1 Trachelipus rathkii | reverse complement strand
TAATATATATATATATGATAATTATATATATATATATATATAATATATATATATATATAATATATATATATATATATATATAAAGTATATATGTTGCTGCTAAAAAAAAAAGCCCAGGTAATGTAGGGCTCGAGCGACGGGAACCACAGGGGGGAGCGTTTTCCATACCCGTAGGGGGGGCGGAGGAACGCCCGCGACACCAGAATACCAAAGAGCGGGGGCCGGAAGGGGGGGGGAAATAGTCTACTCCGGAGTTCCCGGAAGGCCGAAAGACCCCTACTCCTGCCATCGGTCTTGCGGATTCCCTTGGGGTATCTTGTTAAAAGAAAAAACAACTATAATGAAAGTCTATTTATTTTAAAGAAAACGTATAAAAGTCTTAAAAATAGGCTTTTCTCCTCATATTACTATAATTATTAACAATATTATTTTATTATTTTTTAAATTTTCCAAACTAAAGTTTTACCAGGATTTCAAAAAAATCGTATCTTTTTCGCTGTAGCTATTGTAGTTTTTGTAGATGTTTTTTGTTTACATTTCCCACTAAAAATTTTACCAGGATTCCAACAATGTATTCCTTTTCCCTGTAGCTATTGTATTTTGAGATTATGGATTGAAATATTTGTGTTTTTGAACACTGGATTTCACCTATATAATATATATATATATAATATATATATATTATTATATATATATATAATATATATATATATATAAATAAATTTTAATTATATAAATATTAATATATATTAAATATATATATATATATATATATATATATATATATATAATATATAAATATTATATATATATATATATATATGATATATTATATATATATATATATAATATATATATATAATTGTCAATGATTTTCTCATTGTTTTTTCGCAAAATAAGATCTGACAAAATTTTCTAACCTTAGCTTTATATTGTACTATTGAGTTACAAAATAAAAAAAAGAATCGCTTATTATTTTGAGTCTTAGCAATTAACGAAGTGTTGATTATTGCTACTTGTTTTCAAGCACTTTCTGGCTCCAACATGACCTAAGAAAAGCCCAACAACAAAGCACATATTAATTCATGAAAACATTCAGAGAAAAATTATTTTTATTCAATTAAGTTTACACTTGCCGGTATTGCCTTATCGAGAAGGAAAACCTTGCGCTAAAAAGTTTTTGCCTAAGGTCGAATTCAAGCTACTCAAGCAACTTCGATTCCGATCGATTTGTATCATGCTGACGCACGACTTCGGTTCCGATTACGACTGTTTTGGACATGGACTGGTTTTGTTTAGAATAAAGAAGGTTCTTAACCTTTTTGTGTAACCGCTCACTGTCAATTATTTGGCACTGCCCAGGCTTCACCCCCTTCATTCGCGAGAGGCAAAAAGAATGTAACTATATTTTACTAAGCATGGATGAATAAAATTAATTTTTACTTAAAAAATGTGAAATAGAGTGTTTGTTCAAAATTAGGAGATTAAAATGGAATTAATGACTAAAATTTTTAATTTACCTTAATTGTGAGCTTAATGCTATGATGAAATTGATATCTTGCGAATTTTCTATATAGATGCAATGTACAGCGAGGTCTCAAGTCTTATCTGTTGACTAAATAGGCAATTACCAATTATTTCGCTGTTGGTAAAAATTTGGCAACCCTGCACTGAAATCCTTTTCTCCATTAAATATGAAGAAGGAAAAGCAAGTAAGAGATTTATTCCATTTACAGCTAAAAATAAAAAAATAAATATTGAATGTTTAATGTTTTATATTTTCATATATTTTTAAAGTCAAACAAACAACGGCTTCAGTTGTTGATCTGTTTTTCCTAAAACCAAATTGAAAGTCGAATAAGATTATTCGCATTAAGGTAATTTGTTATTCGATTTTATACTTTTTAAACTTTTCCTATAAACTTTTATCATACGGCGCGTTTCCAACGCAGTTTTAATTCGTTTTCGAACGTTCCTCTTGCCCTGATGCAGAAGCATAGTAGAAATATATTTTTTTCTAGAAGCCAGGAAGGTTTTTGTCGACTGGCACTGATGTGCATTATTTCACAACGTAACCTTTTTCATCATGTATTGTCCAAATTTTATATAATGTAAATAATAAGGGTCCAAGAACAGATAGATCCTTGTGGAACACCCCAAGTTGTTTGAAGTGGTTCCGAACATATTTCACCTAATCTAAACACAGGGATTTTTCTCTTAGGTATGTTTTAAACCATAATTTAGTGTGTTTCCCTTTATTCCCATCTTACTTCAGTTGTTTGGCTAAATCAGTTATATCATGATCTGTATCAAAAGCTTTTTGTAAGATCCAATAAAAAAAGGCCGCAGTAGCAGTTAATATGTTCTATATTTTCATATATTTTTTCAGTCAAACAAACAAGGGCTTCAGTTGATCTGTTTTTTCTAAAACCAAATTGAAAGTCGTTAATAAGATTATTCGCATAAAGGTAATTTGTTATTTGATTTAATACTATCTTTTCAAGTATTTTGCTAATTATATGTGTAATTGATATTGGTCTATAGTTTTAGGATCAGTTTTATCACCTTTTTTTTATGAACAGGCGTGACCCGTGAAAATTAAAATTCCTGGAAAAATCCCCTAATAATGAGATGTTAAAGAGATCTTTTAGGGGCGAGGCAATTATGTCAGCAAAGATTTTGTAAATGTGGTTGGGGATGGTACGGATATCAAATTTCTTATTTATTAGGTCGGCAAAGGCCACTTTGACTTCTGGAATCGCAAAATCTTCAAAGGAAAAGAGAGAACCGCAGTCTCCCAAAAAGGTTTCAAATGAGGTTTGACTAACGGGCATGTTTGACACATTTTGTTTACCAATATTTACGAGGTAATTATTAAGTTCTTCGGCAATTTCTTTTTGTTGTTTAACATTTCTCCGTTTTTATTAATTTCATTTATTTTGCTTGTTTTTGAATTATTTTTGTTGACTAAATCATTAATTAAACCCAAAGTTGATTTTGAGTTTTCATATACATCGCTAAATTTACTAGCGTAGTATTTCTTTTTGCTTTCTTCAAAACAATTTTTAATTGTTTTTCATAATTATTATATAATTGAAAAGGTATAATAGAGTTTATGTTTTTGGCTTATTGAGTTTCTTATGCCTGATGTTATCCATGGATTTTTAATCCTCTTTGGGGAAACTGAATCATTATAACGTATATTAAAAGAGTTTATAAAGCAGGTAAATTTTGAATAGATGTCAATCTGGTCATTTTGTATGTATGAAAAGTCAACCTCAGTTATCTTACTATCAAAATGCGTCTTCAATTTTCATCATCATGCCTATATTGTAGGTAGTAATGTTGGGTTTATTAATACAAAATTTACGAGACAGGGATAATGATCTGTCATGTCTGTCAATTACAAAAGATTTTATCAACTTCTAGATTAGTCCAAAGGTGGTCAAATTAACGTTGGATTTCTTGTCATCAATGTTATTAGGCGTGTTAGAACCGTTATGAAGTTAATTCAGGCGCAAAATCTGACCTATCATCTGCACATCTCTCTCAATCCTGTGTGCGCGTGAACACACTTTCTCCTCACTCTTCCCACAGCGTAACTCAATTTGAAGTTGGTTCACTCGTGCGAGAACACCTGTATTACACATGTCTTGCTTATGCATAGCCAGCTTGATGTGTGCATCAAAGTGAGTTATGTCAAGTGACGTAATGATTTCAATCTCGAAAGCATTAGGGCGATATAATCCTACTATTACTATATTGAAGGTTTTGTTTTTCAACTCGAACTTCCAGAATTTCGATAGAATCGTTGGTTCTGAAAATACTATTTTGGTTTTCACATGTATCAGTTTATTAGAAAAGTAGACTTCCCCCCCCCCCCCACCCACTCTTAGTTTTAGGTCTACACTTATTTTACCTTATTATTCTTTTAACGAAAATAACAACCTATTTTAAGCAATCTAATAGTTAAAGTAAGCTTATTAAAGAACTTTTGTACTTAAGCTAAAAAAAATTAGGAAATCATTCAAAATGTTTTGAAGACTTTCTCACATTAATAAATGTAAATATTGCGAAGTTATTTAGTTCCGCTGTATTATTATTATTATTATTATTAGCTTTTGCTTATCAAATCTGGGGAGGTATATTCAGTATTATGTGTGGTATTATTAAAAGAAGTTTCACCCCAATTTCTAACTTAGCTCATTGATTAAAATAATAATAATGACAATAATAATTTATAATAATAATAATAATAATTAATAATAATAATAATAATAATAATAATAATAATAATAATTAATAATAATTAATAATTAATAATAATACTAATAATTAATAATAATAGTAAATAATAATAATAATAATAATAATAATAATAATAATAATAATAATAATAATAATAATAATAATAATAATAATAATAATAATAATAATAATAATAATAATAATAAAAATAGATTAAATTATATCGTTATTTCAGGACATATATCCTCACTCATTTTATTGAACCGGTGTTACATTGACGGAGATCAAATAGGTGTTCAATTCGTCTTTCTTTTTAATTTTGATAGAATCACTATTCTATAGAGATTGTGAATGAGAAGAAAGGAAGTTTTGGCTCTTACCAGTAGTGTACGTACAAGAATGAGCAAAAGAGGTTAAGTCCGAGTGGAGGGTGAACAAAGAGTGAAAATCGTTGACGAGTGCCAGACTCTCCTCATGTAGGAAGTATGCGATCAGAGAGTTTCGAAGAACATTGTCTCTTGTAATAGTGATACTGTAAGGAAAGTGACGCAACAGTTTAACTGCTAGAAAGAAATTGCAGTAAGATTTAAAGATAGAAATTTATTTAGCGCGTAAAATCTTTGACCCATCTTTTCAAGAAAAGATTTTGAGTGAAACCACTGCAGATATGCTGACTTTGCTGCACCTCGTCGGAAGGCTAAGCATCGACCTATACATGAAGATCATCTTAAGTTACCTGGTTATAGTGTGAAGAAGTCTGAAAGTGATTGAACGAAATTTTCAGGGTTTAGAGTGGTCCTTTTTTTCAAAAAAGGTTTAATGAGCATTGAGCAACCGTTTCCAGTAGCAATGGAATGTCGAAGTAGATAATAGAGAAGAAATAGTTTACCATGGCAAGTTGGAAGTTCGTAATCACATGGTTTGAGAACCGCAGGAAATATCCACCAGAACCGTAGCCTACTTATTATTAAACTTGATGAGAAATCTGAAACAAGGTCTTTAGAAAGAAATTTGCAAATTAGTCATAAATGAGTTGGAGGGAACTGGAGAAGGAGGAATTGCTCCGAATATCGTCTAAGTGGAATTAGAAGCAAGGATGAGCGAAGAATTCAAGCTTTAGCACTTCTCGGAGAAAGCGATATTATGGCCTTTGAACGGACACTAGAGAGAAAAGAGAAGAAGCAAAGTCAGAATTAACATTTTTAGCAAAGTTCCAAGAAAGGATGTGAAGAAGGAGGGAACCAGAAAAATTGCTGAAATTGTCGGAGAGAAGAATTTTTAGTGTTGCAATTAACTATGAAGCTAAGAAAATTAATGGTACAACTAACAAACTAACACCATAACTTTACACGACAATAACTGTTTAACATTAACAGAAGTTCACATAACTTGAACACCTGTTAATAATAACATTGCATGCCAAACGTAACCGTATTCATACTTTTTCAGAGGCACTATTTATCTTCTAACATTATAACTATAAAAATAACAAAAAGTTTTATCCAACATAACATAAAAATAAGTTCATGTTGTAAATAAAAATAATCAGTAGTAAACACCTGTATCAATGAGTTTACCGATTTTAAAGCCTGACCCTCGCTAGTAGAGTGCAAAGCTCCAGTTATACATCTAACTCCCACTGCTTCCACTCGGCTAACCGCGCGCTCTCACCTCATCATCACTAGACCTTTTGATCTATTGATCTGATCTCTCGATATATAATCAGAATAGCTTTATTCCCGTCAGATCATTTACTGAAAAGAAACACAAAAATAATTTAAGTATATACTAACCAACGAAATATGCTAACGTAACATTGTTTTCACATTAATAAATCTAAGCGAGTAGCATTACCGAAACTAAGATATAAATTTACAATGACGAGAGAGAACTAAACACACTTACGACCACGAAGATAAAACTACTAACATTAACAAAAATTTCCCGTATTTAACAACAGTAAAGTACTTCACAGCGTAGAAAACGTAAACTATTCACACTTTTGCAAGCATTTCTCTAACATACCAATGTTAATTTTACATTAACATGGTAATATTAACAGAAAATTAGCATAACCCTGTCTTAATTACAATAAACTGACAACGAAAATTATAGAGCTAACGTAAACAGATTTTTACATAAATATAGTAAAAATTTTAACAAATTCAATACAATACCAAAATTAAATAGCTGAAAACCATATCACAAAACGCGTCGAAACAAGTTGGCAATATCAACAAGGTTCAAATGCAAAATTATAACATAAAAAATAACAAAGTATTAGCCTGACATAACATAAAAACAAGTTCCTTGAATAAAATATCAGATGTAAGAAAGCTGTAATAGTGTTACTGATTTTTAAAGCACTGGTAAATCAATTAAATCCAGTAAATTCCAAACCACCAAGAATCTCCTGATTACTCTATCCCCTCCCCACCCACCCTTACATAACGTATTGATCTATTGATTCAAGTCAGGATTTGTATAATTATGCACAAACAAAACATAAAAATAATTTCTGTTATATCATGACCAACGATATAATTATGATGCTATCGTTAAAGACAAACACAGTTGTGTTTAACCCTATTTCCTCAATAAAAGGCTATAACATATAAACCTGTAACTATTAGAATAAATTGTACAACGACAAATTCTCTAACTAACCTAACGCTTAAAAAACAGATCGGAATTAAACAGTTCAACATTAGACAAAAGTTTCCAGACTTTAAACAGTCAGTTAAAGTTAAGTAGAAATTGCCTCACAAAACCGTAAACATGCAATATCACATAGGCTTCAGATGAATCTACATACATAACATACTACATACATACTATATTTTCAGCAAACATTTATGCATATTGGTACCTAGACAGAATTGTTATTTTAATTTGGAGTAATATAATCGCCAAGGTAACAAATTTCAAAACAATAAAGATAACCATATCATAACCATGAAGCTGAGATACAAGTACAACGACAAATCTATGCAACTTCACTAATGAATAATCTGCTACCATTCACAAAATTCCCTACTTATCCAAAGGTAAAGTAGCTCACAGATCATACAATACTCCAATGTATCCCTACTTTTCCAACATACTAGCAACAGCTAAAGGCAGTATTATATAACTATACGAATGCGGGCATAAGCCTTTATGAGAATCTCTAACACCACCGCTATTGCTACGTCACAACAGACTACCAGGGAGGGCATCATTGACTGTACACCTGAACTTACATCTACAATTCATAAAGTGTCACACACACACCTAACGACTCAATAACAGTCACTTGAATCACTGAATAAGCGTAGGGACACTAGCAAAATTCTCAAGCAAACCTAACATACTCAGCAAAAACTTAACCTAAGCAACCGTTTCAAACACATCATCACCAGTTATACACAGAATATCTTACAAAACTTATCATTTCTCTAACAAACCAGTGTTATTTTCACACATTAACAAAGTAATATTTTAACAAAAAACCGTAACAGAAAATTAAACATAGCCTAACACATCTAACCACTTACAAGGGGCGAAACCTACAAAGTAATAACATCAGGATCTGTGAAAAAGACATTAAATATTGAACCTACTGAAAGTTCGTCAATCCTATCACATCATCAACAGCAAAAGAACACCTCACCATATATTGACTTTGTCATCATATCATGAATCAATCAGCACGAAGGCTGTGCCCTATGCAACCGCTATACACCCCCCTTCGGAGAGTACCCTCTAATGGTCTTCATGCACTCTCTGATGGTAATCTCCACGGTTATTGACAGTGTCAAAATCGCCTCTGATTTATTGATGGTTTATTGCTAATTTCCATGTCAATAGAGTTGAAGCTTTATATATATATCCATCTAAGGAAACGAAATCACTGCAGATCAGAAATAATTATATGCCAATCGTATATTTCGAGTAGGTAGGCAGTTTTACTTAGAATACGTATGTTAGCGATAATCTTAGGGATCATATATGATCGATAGTTATTTTATGATGTTTGACGGAGAATTTTGCTGATGTCCACACTTATTCATAGTTCCAAAATGATGTTATATTTGATATGCGAGACATTTTGGGAACACCATTCTTTAGATATTTGAAGAATGAATGTGTTTTATAGTTAGACACTTTGTTAATGGAATTTTAGTTAGAATGCCCCTTTATCTGCTGGATGATATGATTGAGAAATTCAATATAGGTGAGTTTCGCTCTGTATGATGCGAGTGATAGGTTGAGACTTATTCAGAGTTCACATATCGCATATAATGCTTTATACTGCAGATCTATGTTTATTATCTAATGTAAGGTTTCGCTGCACTGGTAAGTGTTAGATGTGTTAGCTAATGTTTAATTTCTGTTAGACGTTTTTTGTAAATGGATTACGTATGGCAATGTGAAATGTGGGAACTCCTGTTAAATTTTAACGTTTATTCGTAAGTTTAAGGTGGTGTTTAGGTTTTGTTGATACATTATATCTCCTATAGACGGGAATCTGGCTTTGTGTTTACTCTTATGCAATGTGAAAACTTTTGCTTAACGTTAGGCCATATATTCGTTGATCAGTGTATAAGGAACTTGTTTTTATATGTTATGTTTACCAAAAATGATACTCGAATTGTGACCTAATTGAATAGATCAATAGATCTCTGAAGGGTGGGAGGGTAGAGTGGGGTGGTGAGGGTAGGGTGGGTGGTTGATTACTGATTTACTGATAGTTAGGGTATGTAAACATGACAATTTTACTAAAAAAATATGACTTGAATCAATTAGATCAATAGATCAATGTAGATCACGACTGGACAGGAAGGTGGTTGGATCGTGGGTTGATTTACTGATTTTACTGCTTTAAGTGATGAAAAAAACTGACATTTATGTAAAAAATGTGACTTGAATCAATAGATCATGAAAGGGGTGGGGAGGGCAGTTTGATTTACTGATTTAGTGATTTACTGCTTTAGGGTATGTAAAAACGTAGGTTAATTTGAGTAATAAAAAAATATGACTTGAATCAATAGATCCGTAGATCAATAGTTTCAATTTAGATCAATAGAGTCAATAGATCAATAGATCAATAGCATGGGATGAAAGGATGGGAGGCCTGGGATGCAAGTAAGGGATGCATGGGCAATTTCAAGGATCAAAGGCATGAGATTAAACAAGGTAAATTTGTAATTATAAACATAAAAAGAATAAGAAATTTTATTTATTTATTTATTTTTTCATTTTTTTTTCTTGATGGTTCTGAAACCATCCAATTTTCGCAAATTCACCAGATCCAATAACATGTATCAAATCCACCACTATGTAATCATTCACCAAGTTATATTTATATAAATCGAGTCACTACTGGAGGCCAGCACACGGTGTAGCAGAGTACAAAACTCCTACTCCTCTGAGATCAACTCCTTCTCCACCTCTTTCCTTTCCTTATTCAACCTTTCATCTTCTTCCTTACCTCTCTCTTCTTGCCTTTGTTTTTGCACATCTGTATCTATTTTATTTTTCATTCGTACCTCCTCCATTGGCTTGAATGGGGGGTCATAGAAAACCTTACGTCACGTATTAACCATTCATTTCGAGATCTTTCACACAGGTTCGATAACCTATATAAGTTATATCTCAAACATTGCTTGTTGTCGAATGTTTATTAACCTCAGTCACTGTCGTCACCTGCTCACAGCATCTAGCGATGCCGGAGGCCAGAAACCATCCGAATCCCAATACCAATCTTTCTTAGAAATTAAACTCTGAATCCTCTTACCAAAATTTCACCTTCTACGAACATGTCGTTTTAATTTAGGGTGTGGGTCCTCCCTTCGAAAGGCCCACGGAACGTAAAACATCTCTTACGACGAGATTAGTCACTACTAACTATCCCCTCCATAATTTAACCCGATATAAGAACTCTAAACCTGCTATAGATAAATGTGGTATTACTAATTATATATATATATATATATATAATACTTATTAATATATATTATATTATATAATATATATAATTATATCATAATATATATACTAATATAACTAGATAATTATTAATTTAATCTATTAGTGATATAATACTTAATTATTAATTAAATATATTAAGATATTAATATCTATACACTAATATTATATATATAATACTATAATATTTATATATATAATATTATATATTTTTCATCGGTTAATTTTGATCAGAAACCAGAGGACTGAGCCCCGGAGCCGGAGCCTAAAAATCGTTTCCCGTTAGGAATCGATTTTCGAATCATAAACGATTCCCTTCGAGAATCGATTATTATTCATGTCGGCACGAGTCGGCTAAGTAAGGATCGGAAGTCGGAATTAGTCGGGAGTCGGAAGTCGCAATCGGAGTCAGGTAGTCGAGTCGGTTTCAGAGAGTCGGAAGTCGTAGTCGGATCTGAAAGCAGGAGATGGCCTCAAAATCAGCTCACTGCGTGATCTCGATTTTTTCGGACAAATAATAATAATAATAATAATAACAATAAATATTATAATATATAATAATAGATATAATAATAATAATAATAATCAATAATAATAATAATAATATATAATAATAATAATAATAATAATAAAATAATAATAATTAACTATGTCGTTAGTCAAGTTGGTCAATCGAACCATCCTGGGTCGATTGGGTGCCGTATTAGACCTAATCTTACCGGAATTGGAAGCGTCCAATAAACCGGACATTGGAAAATCGGTAAAGCGACAATTTTGCTTTCGCCTCTCCTGGGAGGAGGTACCCCCTATATACAACCCACCAACTTGAAATTTCTTCCATTAATCAGGTTTTAACATACCAATAGAACATATACAAAGTTTACTATCACTGGATAGCTCTACTTCCGTTTTCGAGAAATACGGCTGTCATCTACGGGCCGTTGTCACATAATACTTTATGCAGCACTCCCATTATAACTTTGTAAAAAATTTTACACTTTATGTCCGTACTTATGCCTATAAATTTTGCGCTGAGGTGAGTATATATATATTTTAAGCAGTAAGACAAAAGTACGAAAATGAAAAAAATATATAAACCCGTCCTGTTGAGATACTCTTCAGTCACGACAAATTTAACAATAAGAGGAAGTCAGAAGAAATAGAATTCGTCTCAAGCGATATTTTTCTCGCTAGAACTCCTCCAAACTTCAAAACGCAACTTTTCGGCAAGGGACGTAAATTTATGGAAAGTCCGCGACTTCCGAATCTTGAGCCAAAGTTTTCTCAAAAGAAGGCAGGCAACGGAAGTAAAATCGATGTGAGCAGCAGTCACGACGTAGTGCAACTAAAGAGACTTACGAAGAAAGATAGTATCTCTAACAAAAGGGACTTTGTACTTCTACTTTCATTGAAATACTACTCGTGTTGAGATAAATACCGCATTCAATATATAGATCTATTAAATACCCACCATCATCAATTTATATACGGCTGCTCTTCTTAAAAAGAAAGCCAACCAATTCTAGCAAGTTTTCCTATATAAAAGTTGAATTCTCGGATAGAGGACACACCAGAACTTCACTCACGCCTTCTGAAAAACTCTAAGAAAAAAGAACAAAAGGTGGAAAAACAACAAAAAATGATAAAAAACTACATATAAACTAACTAACACATCCAATCAGAACACTCCGGAAGGATGGACTCAAAGAAAAACAATCATTATCGAGACGAACTCTAATATTCATTTAATTAATTTTGGATTATGGTCATATTATCTTTTCACAAACTATCACATTCGGAGGATTCATAGTTAGACATGGCAAACTTTCCTTATTCACGCTGTTATGGAATTTTCTTTCAATCTATTCAAGTTTTGGATTAGGCAGAAATCATTTTGTGATTACCTAACTACGAACTCTTGATTCCTTTTCTGTAAATTCTAATATGGTTCCTGCTGGACCGCTCCCTTTGTGAGTGAGTATGGAAGATAATAGTGTGCATAGATGAAAGATTAGTTCTAACACTTCAAGTCAACCTCGCCTCTACATATGTAACTTCCCTTTACGGTAAGGATTTCTTTCATCTTTTAACAGTTTCGTATGTCTATTCAATCGTATAAATTTTTAGATTTTCACTAAGAAACTCTGATTCCGTATCGAAATTCTTAAAATGTTTCTGTGATTAAGCCCTCCCTCTATTAAATATATGAGAAAATCTTACAAATTATAAGACCTATCAATTTCATGAGCAAAACTAGACCATTCTAGAGAAAATATGTCACACGCAAATATGTATTCATATCTATATGCGAAACTAAAGCCATAAAAACTATGTACATTTAGATACGCAATTAACTGTTGATCAATCATGAGAAAAATTAAAAATATAGAAAACTATGTTATACTGGACCTTTCCTTGATTTCAACGTTCAATCGATGTTTGGACTATTTAACTTGTGTAAACCAATTTCGTTTTCATATGAAAGATTATGTATAAAACATTTTATTTTTTTTATCAATTTAAATTTTGTATGTGTTAGCATATGTGTAACGGATATAACTAAATATGCTTGTGTTTAAATGCACCTTTTATTTTCATTATATAATAACATTATTGTATTTTTTATGTATCAAATATTTGTATATTAAGTTTTGTCTTCGGATGTAACCTATTATGCTCGATTGAATTATTCTTTACATTCATGTATAACTATTTTTGCCTTCATATGTTGTATCGTCTACTTTATTGATTAACGTGACCATTAATTAGATGTGCTGTCCATTGGTGAAAGTTACTTTTAAATCTTTATTGATATTTAGTATTATTTTTACTTCATTGAAATGTTTTTATATGTTTGGCATTGTTAAATGCCCACCAAATATGTATTACATTTGAATGATGATTAGTCTTTATTTTTTGATATAATTATGTAAACATAACCATGTAACCTTTTTAGAGCGTGTTTAGCTTGGGAAGTAATGTATAACTTTGTAAAAATTTTTAATTATGTTCGTACTTATGCTTAAATTTGCGCATGAGCAAAAATTTTAGCATAAGTCGAATGAAATAATTATATAAAAACCGTTCCTGTTGAAATACTCTCAGGTTTCAGATTTAATCATTAACAATACCAGGTAGAACAAGCATATCAGAAGATGGCTAATAATCTCTCAATATTATCTTCTTTCAGAACTTCTCCAAACTTCAAAGACGTCAATCTTTGGCCAAGCATGAGAAGGAGGTGCTAATTTAAGAGAAAGTCACCGACTCCGAATTTCGAGCCAATATTTTGTAACTTACAATAGAGGAAGTCAGGCAAACGGAGGTAAACGAATAAGTGGAACAGTCCTTTCGATAAACAACTCTCTAAAAAGAGCGTTAACGACAGAAAGAGAGTATATCAAACAACTAAGGGACTTTTTTCGAACTTTCTTCACTTTAAATTGAAAGGGCTACCTCCCGATTTTGATACCAAGAGCCCACAATTTCAAATAATAAAATATGATACTATTAAATTTATCCATCATCATCTGAGTATAGGTGTTGCTTGCATCTTTATAAAAGAGCCTATCAAGAATAGCATAGATTACCCATAGTATTATATATATATAATAAGATATATATAAATAGTAGTATATATATATTAATTATTATATATAATATATATTATAATTATATTATATTATATTATATATAATATATATATATATTAATAATATATGTACTAATTAATTACTTATTATATATATAATAATATAGATTTATTATTCGTTATTAATGTATATATATATCATTCTTATCTATCTCACCTATGTGTGTATATATATATATATAAATATATTATTAATAATATATAAGCACAGTAAAATAATATATCAGTGGCGGCTCGTAGTCAAAATTCTTGAGTAGGCAAATCGATATATATATATATATATAACGTATATATATAATATAATATATATATATATATTAATAATATAGTATAATACTATATATATAGATATATAGGAATAAACTCATATTCTGAAGTTTAAATAATTTTTATATACTGTAAATAGATATAAAATATTTATATATTATAAAACACTAATAATAATATGTATTATATATGATAAATTATATATATATATTATATATAAGTATTTTATATATATATAATATTATATTATATAATATTATGTATTTATAATATATAATAAATTATAAATATAATATAGTCACTATCATACGGGTTGATATAAAGGGTAATATAATATAAATTTTGTATATTTTATCTAATAATTTAATATTTATATGATTAACTATAAATGTTGAGATTTTATAAAAAATAATTTATATATTATACTTAATTTTATTAAATAATATAAATAAATACTACAATAATAATAATAATCTATATATATATGAAAATTCATATCTTTTTTTTTTTTTTAAGATGACTGTACTAGAGGTCTCTATTTAGGGGTATTTAACATGTACACAAAACTGAAGTGGTTAGTGCGGATACTCTAAAACTGATTTAGGTGGAGAAGTCCGAATCATCCACTATATACTCAAACGATCTAGAAGCAAACTAATCAAAGAAACACCACACACATTCCGGATCGTCCCCAAACCAGATTCATTGAACACACTTTGCCCCATGTTTTCACCACAAGTCCTCTCTTCTCATATAAATACAACCATTTTCGCTCCTATGGCAAATCGACCACAACCTCATATCTTTTTAATTTTAATACTTTCTGTGTCACAAACAGCTAACCATACCTGCCCTATGCGTTA
>JABUQX010077471.1:7500-12500 GCA_015478945.1 Trachelipus rathkii | reverse complement strand
AAATATAGTGGTTTTAAATTAATTATCATATATATATATATACTTAATAATATATATATATATATTATATATATAAGAATATATAAGAAGATTCAATATATATAATATATATATAATATATGAAAAATAATATAAATAATATAAAATAACAAAATATATATATATATATATAAAATATTATATATATATATATAATATATATATATATATATATATATATATATATATATATATATATTATATATATATATCTGTATATATATATATATATTATATATATTATATATATATATATATATATATATATATTATATATATATATATATATATATATATATAATATATATATATATATATATATATTATATAAATACCACATATATGTATATATATATAATAGTATATATATTATATATATATATATTATATAATAATATTAGTATGTATATATATATATATATATACTTCAAAAATATCTACAGGTTTTATACTTCCATGTACATATAGCCGGATGTCAACAGATATCCGTATACATGCACACCGCAACTATAGAACCAAAATGCTAACTACTAAGTATATATATATATACATATTATTATATATAGATATATATATATATATATATATTATATTATATATATATATATATATTACGAAATGCTATATTATATATATATATAATATATACTAATATGATAATATAATAATGTCAAATTTAACGAAAAAGCAGTACGTGGCGAAGGAAGTGGATAATAAACAAGGTTGAAAGAACGCGAAAGGACACTTTATTGACAATGACAAATAACATGGTCAGGATTGCTCTCCCAGCAAACAAGAAGCGTCTTGATAGAAGTGGTGAGGCCAAGGTGCAGCCCAAAAGGAATCTCCGCAGTTATGGTTCTCGAGTTACGGCGCGCAATGCAACTAATGCTAGTTACGTACGGTGTTCGGCTGCGTAAGAGGGTGTTGGAGTCTGCCCTCAATACCGTGTATGACCCCTGGCACGGAATGATTGCTCGACACGACTGGAGAATGTCCTGGACAGGATTTTTTGGATTCCCCCACGTCATGCGCGCCGATCAGCAAGTGTACCGGGAGAGAAGGTCCGTGCTGATGGAGGTTGCAACTGGATCGATCACAACGTTTTCAGGAATATCCACAAATGATTACGATTGGTAGAGGTTCCAGACTATGAATGTTGGCGACTCCAGACGCAGATTAAATTTTGAATCGCATCCTAAAGGAGATCGTTTCACATATTGGGCTTTGGTGTGGGTCTGCATATTGTCATGACTCATAGGATCGAAAGAGATCACCGATTGTACGGTGGCACACATGGCACGAACATATGATTGAAGATGTACTGTGATATATACTTTACTGGCGTTAAAGGAGTGCACTCCATCGAAGATGACAACTACCGTTAAGGGCCCGATAATAAATGTCGATGCAACTCTCACAACCAAAAGACCGGACGACCTACTCCCATACGAGCGGGACACCTGCAGCACATATGCATGCAATACGAGGCAACCTTCCTTCGCGTCGTAATACATATAGCACGCCTTCAACAGGCAGCAGAAAGCTGCAAGTTGCGCCCTTTCATGTATACCATATTGGTGGCTAGAGGATCCTTGGAAGGCCTCCGGGGGCCCGGGTAAATATATAGTTCACAAGACACCTTGTATTGTCCACTCACCTTGGTTTGCCGTAGTACCATCCGCTAGCTAGTTATCTGCAGATATGCGTGCCGATATGTGTGGCGCTCTACGAATGCACACGCAAGAACGTATTAAATCGTGTCTTCTACAGGGTGTCGTGGGCCTTGGCCTACCTTGCCTCGCCGGCGATCATGTTTTAGGGGTTTTCCTGGTACCTGGACCATCCGTGCAAGCGTTCAGTGTGCGCATACACCGAACACGTCGACTCAAGTGTCGCGGTACCCGTGTCCTTTAACGGAACTCAACGATGGAAGTGTTGGTTTATCTCGACGACACTGATCTCTTGACAGTTTGACTGCACTTACTCCTCTCCAATGGTTCATCAGAGCCTGCGCGACCACGAAGAATGATCCCCGCTATCGCTAAATTATACCCATCGGACATAACCGTAACCCCCACCTCTCCCAGGTTAGTTACTTGTTTATGTCTTTTCCAAAATTATATACGCTACGTGACAGGCCCAATACTGCAGCAATAATTAATCTGCGGGGTGGTTAACATAGTTACCACCGATGCTGTCGTCTTGTGTTAGGCTGAGGGAGTTGCATGAGGTTAATGGGACCTTCCCTGTATCATTGAGTACACCTTAATTGAGTGATTAATTTTACGAGTATTAAACTACTTAAGAATTATACTATTAATATATATATACTATAAAATAAAACATATATATATATATATATATTATAATTATAATATAAAAATATAATATATATATACTAAATAATATACTAGTATTAAAATATATATATAATATAATAATATAAGATTTATAATTAATTATTATATATACATTCTTGGATACCGATAATATAGACAATCGTTACTGGCAATCTATCCAAAGACCTAATAATTTTCGACTCCAATTCCTTTGAATTAATAATCTTGCAAAGAGTATAGTCCCATTCAATTAAAATTTACTCTCTAGAACCCCTAATAATTGGAAATTTTCCATTATTATAGACTTACAAATATACAAACAAACATGAATACCTATTAAACTTTAATTATATTATAGAAAACAACACTTTTTGGAAACCAATTCTGCATTCAATTACTATCAATCACCAAGTAAATCAAGAACATAATTATATAATATACTTTTTAACCCGTTCCATTTAAATATATACAGATACCATAAATATATCATAATAGAAATGATCAAACACAAATCTAATAACTTCAATTTCCTTTCTCTTGGAAAATACGACACTATACCCATATAACAATACACATAACAAACAAAATATAAGCTAAGAATCAAATTTTCTCAATAAATATTCCCTGAATACTCGCCATATATTCATCCTACTAGCAACAAAAAAATCCCGATATTTACATATATATCTTATATTCAACTAAATATCACTATGCCAAAATATTCAATATTCATTATAATCTTCCCAATTTTCCTGATCTGTGCACAATCCAGTATCATTGCATAATAATAATACTTATAATCATAACTCGTAGCCGGGGGGAGTATACTAGTGTACCATGAACGAAATACAGATTGCCAAAATTAAATATTATGGAGCAACTATTAAACACACATCACCTTTTACGATAATCAACATTAGCACACGATAAATAAGATGTAGCCATACAACGCATTATACGTTCATATAAAACAAAGATCATAATATTAACTTGAAAGATTCCCATCTTTTCATTTTCACCTCTAATCAAAGACTTAAATAGGACTTATAAGAAATGCTTATAATTTATCAACATTATATCCCTATCATTATTAAATATCTCATCAGGATTTTTGATTTTGAACCAAAACTACAATCAAGTTATATTGGAATCCACTTTCAAAATAAAATGCTTACTCATCATACCCGGCAACATTATTTCATACATAGGTATGCATAGAAAGAATAACATTATATAGATGTTTGTATGATTGTTCCTATGCTTGTCGCAATTACGAATCATTATTTAGTTAAAAATATATATGAAATCATTTCATTATCTTCTATGATTCCGAAGAGGTCAACATGTATTGTTAGACGAAACGTCAGCACAGTGATTTTAATTTAGTTTGAGTTTTTTAAAAATATCCCTCCCCCTTTAATTAAATAGTGGTTTTAAATATATTATCTATATACTATATATATAATATATAATAATATATAGTTTATATATATATATATATATATATAATATATTATATATATATATATAATATATATATAATATATATATATATATATGTATTATATATATAATATATATATATATATATATATATATATAATATTATAAATATATATATATATATATACATATATATATATTATATTTATATATATATATATATATATAATATATATATATATATATATATATATAATATAATTATAATAATATATATATATATATATATAAATACACATATATTATTATATATATATATATATATATATATATATATGATATATATATGTAAATAATTATATGATATATATATATATTATATGCTATGTATCATTCACTTTTTTTTTTTTTATATTATATAATATATATATATATTATATATATATATATAATATATATATATATATTATATATATATATATATTAATATATTATATATACTAGATATATATATATATATATATATATATATATATATATATAATATATATATATATATTATATTATATATATATATATATGAATAATATGATGTCAAAATTAAACACAAAAGGGTACGTGGCGAAGGAAGGGTAAAAAAGGTTGAAGAACGCGAAGGCACTTTATGGACAATGACAATAACATGGTAGATTCCTCCCAGAAACAGTAGGTATGATAGAGTGGGAGCACCAAGGCCTGCAGCCCAAAGGGTCTCGCCAGTATGGTTCGGAGGTATCCGGCCGCTTGCAAGCACACAATCTAGTAGTAGCGGTTTCGCTGCGGGGGGTGTTTGTCTGCCTCATACCGTGTATGACCCCGCTGGCACGGATGATTGCCTTGACACCGACTGGGAGAGTTGCTGGACAGTGATTTGATCCCCCCGTCATGCAGCCAGCGCCTGTCGCAGGTCCGAGAGGGTCCCGTGATGGGTTGCAACGTCGGATCCAAACGTTTCAGGATATCCCACCAATGTTGATGGGTTGAAGGTCGGACTATATGTTGGCGACTCCAACGCGCCGTAATTTGAATCGCCCTAAGGTAGACATTCACATATGGGCTTTGTGTGGTCTTGCATTGTCATGCATTAGATGAAGAAGTCACCGATGTAGGTTGGCAAACGGCACGACATATGGGTTT
>JABUQX010077471.1:0-2500 GCA_015478945.1 Trachelipus rathkii | reverse complement strand
AAACCATGTTAGGCTTAACGTATCGGAGTGAAATTTGGATGTGAGTTATATGATGACGCAATCTCGTCGGAGACGAGATTACGTTCCTCTGCGTCCCCTCGTAAGGGGGGACACGGCCCCCCGTAAAAATTAAAAATGATCGTAGAAGCCTGAAACTTGGAGGCTGGGTTGAGGAGTCGGAGTCGGAGTCGGAGACGGAGACGGAAGCGGATTCGGCTTCGGAGTCCAGGGACCCCCCGGAGGTGGGTCCCTTCCTGAAAAAAAGAAGAAGAAGAAATGCATGGAAGGCAAAATAGGAGAAGTAGGAATGCATTGAATGCAAACAGATGAAGAGAAGGGAAAAAGTAGGAAGGAGGAAGGAAGATGAAGAAAATGAGGAAGGAGGAGGGATTCTGAGGAAAGGATTCAAGAGGACCGATTACCGGTGTATGGAGCCGGTGCGGTGACCGAGTTTATTTAAATTTTTGTTAATGATACCCAATGTGGTGCCTATATATAGGTTATCGAGTCTGTAGATTTCGAAAATAATGGTTTCAGAACCATCAAGAAAAAAAAAATAAATAAATAAATAAATAAATAAAATTTCTTACACTTTTTATGTTTATAACTTACAAATTTACGTTTTTAGCATACCCTAAAGCAGTAAATCACTAAATCAAACCACTATCCAACTCCCTCCTGACCATCTGGATCTATTGATCTATTGATTAAGGTCGAATTTTTACTAAAATTGTATGTTTTACATACCTTAAATCAGTAACACTAAATCAAACCACTATCCAACCTCCCCCCTGACCATCTGTGATCTATTGATCTATGATCTTATTGATTTAAGTCAAATTTTTTACTAAAATGTCATGTTTACATACCCTAAACAGTAAATCAGACCAACACACCACAACACACACACACACACACACACACACCACACAACACACACACACACACACACACACACACACCACACACACACACAACACACACACACCACCACCACACAACACACAAATTAAACAAGTAAATAAATGTTTAAAATAAAGGTTAGGAAAATAAAAAATTAAAAAATTAAGAAAAATTTTTAAAAAATTAAAAAAAAAAAAAAAAAAAAAATTAAACAACCAAAGTATAAAAGCAAAATAAAACTTACCAAAAAAATAAAGTTAGAAAAAATAATTTAAATTTAAAAAAAAAATAAATAAAAATAAAAATAGCAAATAAAATAACAAATAAAAAATAAAAAATTTAAAAAATAAAGTTAGAAAAAAAATTTAAAATAAAAATAAAAATAAAAAATTAAAATAATAAAATTAAACACAAAGTAATAAATGTAAAATAAAAAACTTATAAAAAAATTAGTAAACAGTATATGTGCATGTTTCACTTAGCCGAAAAAAAAAATTATATTAGTTAACTTTTATAAAAAGAAAATGAGATTTTGAAAATATATAAATGTTAGTCTTTAAAATTTAGACAAAACGGTTTATCTTACAAGATGCAATGCAATTCACGATATGAACATTTAGAACAGAATCAGTTATGTGAACAGTAGTGTAATTAACTTAGTCACACTAATTTTCACACTCACAATTACACACACACACACACAAACACACACACACACACACACACACACACACACACCTACACACACAACCACACACATACACACAATTACACACACACACACACATTAAAAATACACACACACACAGGAATATATGCTAACGTAACAAAGTTTTTCACATTAATTAAAGCTAACATAGGCATCACCTGACTAAAAATATAATGTACTAACGACAAACCTAAAGCACCTTAAGCACGAATAAACTGCTAAACATTAACAAAGTTCCACACTTGACAACAGCAAAGTTGTAACTAACACAGCATACAAAAACGTAACCTATTTACAATTTTCAAGCCATGTGCTTTTAACATGATCAATTGTAATTTCACATTAAACATAGTAACATTTAACAAAGATTTATTCTTAATTGACACTATCTTCATTCAAAGGTTTCAATCGTTCGAGTATAACATCATTTGACATATGAATAAACTAGACATTAGCAAAAGTAGGGCAAACCAACATTTACTCACAAAAAACTTAACCTAGGCTCCGTCTAACACATCATCGTCAGTTAACACAGTAATATCTTACAAAAACTCATCATTTCTTCTAACAAATCAGTGTTATTTCCACATTGTCATAGTAATATTAACATAACGTACCTAACTTTCGAATAAACGGTTTTCATTAACCAAGAGTATCTAAAGCAACCCATTACCTTCCGCGAGAAAATCCAGGGGGATGCGCCCTTGAAAGGGTGTGAATCCGGCGAGGGGGGATCACCCCGGAAGGGGTGTAAGCGGGCTTTAGGCCCTCAGCCCGAAGGGCTGAGGCCTTACCTCCTTCGGAGGGTAAAGCCCTCTACACCCCTTCGTGATCCCCCCTCTCACGATTCACACCCTTTCAAGGGCCGCATCCCATTGGGTTTTCTCG
>JABUQX010077470.1:0-18701 GCA_015478945.1 Trachelipus rathkii | reverse complement strand
ATACTATTTGGGAATGCAAGACGTTGATGTATGAAATATTTATTGTATCAATCAATATTTTGTGTCCGATGTATGGGCTAATCAACAGCAAGTGTTCGCATTTAATATGTTGACTAATGAAGCTCTAACTGAGTATTAACAATTTGATGTATTAAGTAAAACAATCACACAGAGTACACTTGACCCTGTAATAACATTCTTGGAGAAGTCTGCAACATTTGACGAACCCGATTTTGGATATCTGGTGCTTCCTTTGAATAGCTGTATGCTTCTTCAAGCTGCATCAAGTCATATTTACTTCTTTCCTGAGTCCTTCAACTCTTTTTAAGACACACATCTTTATTCCTGGATTTCCTGAACTAAAACATACTTGCTGTAGATAGAAGATCCAATTACAAATGGAAACTGTGTTACTGTCTAGTCTTTTCCTAATCTTACTCGCTGTTGAGAACACCCTTTCACTCTTTGCATTTGCTTGCCTGCATGAAATGGAGATTAAACTTCTTATCATATATGTTAGTATTGTTTGGTTTACTTGCATTGAAAATACATCTGTAATACACTTTTCTTTATGATCTAAATATACATTCATTTTTGTTTTAACTTGTGAAGATTTCTATTTATGTAAAATTACAGCTGTCACAGTCTGTAATTGGTCCGTGGCTATTCAGGTTCACTTTTATAAGCCTGTTGTTCTTTACATAGCTTTTACTTGGAAACTGGGTTTGCCAGATAGTTAGATAATTTAATTGAGTGTTTCTTCAGCGAGACCAAATGATATTATCACTAACTTCAATTATTTGAGACATCATATCAGACTTATGTGGCGACTTCCACTTCAGGAGAGGATGAAATTGATTGACTTGATGAATGACTTTTACTTTGTCTTTTAATTTTTGCGAAGTTACTACATAATGTGTTGGTATATCAAAATTTAAATAGGATATTTATCATCAAATTTTTGTCCTTAGAGAATTTTTCTTTATCTTTTCTTATGACTTTAATGGGTCAAACAAATTTTGACTATTTAATATTGTTATCGAACTGGCACGCACTGAAAACAAAAAAAAAAATATATATTATTATAATATATATATATAGTATATATAATATATTTTATAATATATATATATACTATATTTAGTATATATATATATTAATATTACACTACAGTGTTCTCATTGAGATATATATAGTTCTTAGTATCAAGGGTAGATACAATAAAGAGAAAGCATAATATTTTAAAACAACAAAATTGAAAGGTTTACTTCCTCTTACCCTAGCAACTATGAAATATTTTCTTTCCAAAGCGATTTAAACATTAAATTATTAAAAAAAAAACTGTCTTACCGGTCTTTCTTTCTTCTTTTTATTTCTGATTTTAACAACAGAGTATTACCTTCTTCATCTTTCCTATTATAAAATATATATAAATAATATATAATATATATATTAATATATAGTTATATATAATATTATATATATATATATATATATACTTATTATATGGTAAAAGGATTATAGAAGACCATAGATAGGAAACACTTTTAATTAATATCAGACCACGTTTTCTAAGTTAGGCCTGCATTTTTCTAATATCTATCTTATTACCTTATAGAGGGATATATATAATTAGAGTAATGTAAACGGATTTCGGTCCGGCTAGATTCCGGCGGAATTATGACATTTTTTCTCGGTATCCGCGTCGGCTCGGAATATTTTCAAATTCCGGCTCGGAATCGGAATTAACTTAATTAGTAAGCTGAGAAAAAGAAATTGACGAACAAACTTTTTGTTTTTGTCTCATAGTGCAAACTGCAACAAAATATAAATACGTAAGTTGCGTATGTATTCAACGAAGAAAGTACAAATGATAAATAAGAAATGTTTGCTCTAATCCTTAAGCGTTAGAAGCTGGGAGAAAAGAATTGAAACAACTGGGTTTGGAATTTGTATATAATAGCTATTATATATATATATATAGTATTAATTATTTATATAAATATATATAATATCTATATATATTTATATAGCTAATATTATATATACTAAATATAATATATATACTATTATTGTTATAATATAATATATATATATATATTATATATAACTAATATATATTATATTATGTATAATATATAATTAATATTATACTATGAGCACTAAACTTCTTGATATCTGCAATACCTGTAAATAAAATAAAATACTTCTATAATATATATATATATCTATATGATATTTAGTTATATATATATATAATATATAGTATATATATAATTATCATATATAATTAACATATATTTTATTTAAATTCCATATTAATTATATTTGGATAGAAAAAACTTTATAATGATATCTTTCTTTAAAAACTTTTGAAAACATATGCTGAAATGTGGTGAAGTAAAAGAAAAACTGTTCATATTTATTAGGCGATATTTTTAAACGTTTTCCTCAAATATATTTCTGCTTCTGTAGAATGAAATATGTTCTCTGATATGGAGAGACTGGAGAAGGAGAGTCAATTTTATGGGCTAAGTACTTCTTATGTGTTGGACTTTTAGTTGTTCACTTCACAAATTAAGGATTCTTGTTCAGATTGAAAATATGATTTTATTTTGCAAAAATAAAAAAATTTGCAAGTTTCTTTAAGAATTTCACTTTAAGAGCCATGTTTTTTCTTTTTTTTCCTTTTTTATACTGACTCAGGTCGGACTTTTCAGTTTCTTAAACTATAAAAGAATTGTAATCTTGCAGTAGTTTTTTTTTTTCATGCTCCTGAATGATTTGAGGTATCTGGGCAAATCTAAGTTTATTGTGAATAATGCTCGTTTCTGAAATGACTCATGCCTGACTTTTCTGTTCTCGCTACCTACTGATGTATCAACTTTCTACTTAATTTTTGCATATTTCTTCAAGCTTCCATTTTTAATCATTATCTATTTAATTAAAATATCAAGTCAGTATATCTTGGATTCCTACAGTATTTAAAACAATATCTTGTTTTGATATATGTTCTATTGACTTTCTCTTCATTTTATTATAATTCCCTTCAATTTTATAAGCTTTCTCTTTTCTCTGCTGTCTCTCAGAGTTAGAGAGATATGCTGGAGAGCTCAATATGTAGATATATTATGAGTAATAATTGATTGCCTTTTAGTTCGCGTAACTATGAAATATGGTTGCAAACTCCTTCAGAATTTTGTCAAGTATTTTGCCAATTTTATTAGCATACACTTAAATGATGGATTGTTCTATAATATTAATTGCAGAGGTCTTTTCAAACATCCAATTCTTTCTAGAATTATTGCTATTCCACGGTTGTATTAACATCTGAATTGGCATAAGTGGGCTTGAAAGTGGATCAAGTCTCTTTGTATTCTTTAAGTTCATTACAGCTTAAAATGGAATTATTGAAATGTGTACAAATTATCGTAATTCTGTTTGTAATCACACTGTTCTTTTGAGAAAATAAGGCATCTTAATAAATTGGGTTATTATTTATAATCAAAAGAAGAAGACTTGTGTTCCTGTTGCATGTATAAGCTCCATCTCGAAGATCATAATGGATTATGTAGGAAGACTTTTCTAATTACTTCATCGTAATTTCAAAAGCTTCAGTGATTTAATTTCAGAATTGAGACCATGGGAAATAATTACAATGGAGTACGACAGTACCATTTTTCAAAATGCGTTGTAGACGGCAAGGAGTGGCAGTTAAGAAATGAAATTGAGTTTTGAATTATTATATCTCTCTATTATATCTGTACGTATGAATATCTGATCAGCCTTGTGATAATTCTCGAATACACTGCAGATCTGCATTATTCTCTGTATGTAAGGTGGCACATTTTCTCTACACAAATTTTTACTAAGAAAAGAATTGTTGGGATTGAAGAGATGGCATTAAGTTCTATAATACCTCTCTTCTGTGATGGGAATGGCTGGTTGGTTTCTCTTGCGATAAAATATTCATTATTTTCTGTATTCATTAATGTATTGATATGCATTACCACATATTTTTTTGGGGAGAAACTCACTCATCTCACGGCTCACTACTCGGATCTGTTGATCTTTTGTGGTTTCCCTGTTCTAGAAAATACTAATTTCAACTTTACTTATTAAAATTTTGGACTTCCAGATATTCTCCTTCAATGATGATTTTCCTAATGTTGACAGTGGGGTTGTCTAAATAGTAAGATTTTCTTGTGAAAGTTATATAAATTTTTTTTTACATTTAAATTTATAGTCAAGGAAGTTCTAAAATTCCGGTTCAGCGGAATTCGCGGAATTATTTTTTGTGATTCCGAGCTCATTCGGTTCCTGCGGAACTGAATTTCAGTCCGGTACCAGCCCTAATATAGTATAATATATATAAATATTACTATATATATATATTATAAATACTCTTATATTATATATATGGATAGAGAGAGAATGGAAAAGTGGTGGGACTACCATTAATGTCTAGTTTTGCAAAACAAGTGAAAAATGTGATATTTTGTACTTAATACCTTAGCTTATATTTTATCTAGACCAAAGCCAAAGCAATAATAAATATCATATATAAAAAACTGAATATATGAAATGCTGATTCCCATGTGTAAAACTTTATTTTTTTCCGACGACATTAATATTTTTTTTATAGGTCAAGTCACCAAACAGGTAAGTTTTTTTATTTGACTCCATAGGTCAAAATCTACTATGTTGTACAGTCTATATCAGATCTATTGAAGGTCTTTACTGATGCTAAGTCATAGAGCCGAGATATTGTATTATATAGACTATAGACATATTAACAAATTGAAACATTTTGACAAATTTCAAAGGTATATTTTTGAAGCGTATGAGCTATAGAGACCTGCAATAAGCGCCATTTCATGATTTTTCACAAGATCCTGTTAGTGTGCTCTATTTGTCACTAGAATGAAAGGGTCGAGGGCAAAGTGTGTGTGAAGTGACTTGGAATGACCCTGATGTTATCCATTCATTTGTTGTTCAGGATGTCAAATGTTCAAGTTATGTTGCATCCCCTTCTTACATATTTCTTGAATGATGACTAACATTGATCACAGAAGTTAATGTGCTATCAGTGATTCTCTTGAACAATGCACCAATGCAGTATAAACTTTGCGAACATAATAAAGCAAGATTTTTCAGCAATAAAAAAAAAAATCTTTACATTTCAGATGGTTGTAAGGCACAATATAAAAACATTCAATCATATTAACGTGCTATTATGAGAATGATTTTGAAGTAAAAGCAAAATGGAATCTTTGTGAATGATCTTGAAGAGAAAGCAAAATGGAATTTCTTTGCAAATAGCCATGGGAAGTGTGGATGATGGAATAGGGGACTTAAAAGAGCAGTTGAAAAAAGCTTGCAAAAAAAGTGATGGACCCCATTTTTGACTTGAGTGTCATTTCACAACTTTTGTAAATATTTTAAGAATATTGAATGTCTGTTTCAAAAACTGAAATTAAAGTAATAAAAACACCATGTCAACTAGATTTCAAGTCTCTTCCAATAAAAGGTACTACAGGTTTTTACGTATTAGATCCTAGTGAAAAAAAAAAAAATATTTGACCACCAGACATCTAATTATGAATCAACTATCTCGTTTAAGATAAGTAAAGTGGAATCTGATACAAATGGCAAGTTAGTGGAACTGAAATTGAATATATTCCAGGACAACATTTTGTGTGCATGTATGTAAAGCCCTCTGGATGGGGATTATTGAGGTAGTGTCATGGATTTGGTGATTACAAATTAATTTCTTATAACACTCGACAAAACAGTCAGCCAAAAAAATATATTGTGTATGATAAGTCCAAGTATTATTCTAGGCATTACGATTAACATACTTATTCGAGTATAAGGAGGTAAAACCTGCTAATTATTTATTAAAAATAAAGCTTAAAAGCAGTTAAATTTATTTTATTTTTTACTTACTATCACCCATGTTATTTAATATTTTATATTAAGAAAATTAATATGAATTGTTTAAGTAAGTAACACATTAGGTCTAATTTCAAGTAAAATCACATTTTGTAAACTTCACATTAGTCGAAGCAAAAAATAAAAAATAAATACTGAAATTCAAGTCTTTCATTTCATATGTTAATGCGTAAATGATTTATAGAGGAACATTTTTAACATTAATAAAAAATTGGTGCATTGATTAGCCTCATTTTTTTTAAAAGTATCTTAATTAATAGGGGACAGTCCAATTTTAGCCCACATCAAAAAAAATTATTTTTGAAAAGTGAAATATTGATATATTTTTTTTTTTACTTATCCGATCAACATCAAATTTTCAGGGCGTATATAGTCGGGCGAGATACATCTTTTTTACTTAGATAATTTTTTTTTATATTCAAAAAAAAAAATTAAATTTTATTTGAAAACTTGTTCCAAGGACAAATCCAAAACTACTACATATTATACAAAGAAATTATCTAAATAAAAAATCTTATCTCCCGACTACATATGCTCTGAAAATTTCATCTTGATCGCATGAACACAAAAAAATTATCGCAATTTTTCATTTTTAAAAATCAAATTTAGACATTGCTGAGCACAAATTTCAAAAAATCAAAAACTTATTTTATACATTCTCTAGGTAATAGACCCATATATATGTGTGTAGTTCAAGTTTGAAGTCATTTCGAAAAAAAATTATAGGAGGTGAAGCCCAAAATGTCAAAAACATAGGTTTTCAAAAAATGAAAATTCTGAAAAAATGACTTGTTATTTTATTTGGCTCAAAATATTGTATGTTTAAATTGATTACTGACTGTATAAATTCATTTACATTTTACAAATGTTCCCGATTCTGTAATTTAAAATAAATACATATGGTATGCATACTAGTTTGGTCAGAGTCTAAAGGCTGGATGATTCAGACTAAAAAACTTTTCTCTGGCCAGAGGCCAAATATCCTGTCACAAACAACATTCTTGCCCATTATCCCTACTTTCAAATTACCTATCAACAAGTTCATATAATAACAAACCTATTCTCTACAACACTATTAGACACGCTTACTCAACTAGCAAGTATAACCATTAAAAAATCTTATATTTAATATAATTCTAAAACATTGTATCTTGCAAAAATGCTTATGGTCATTTTTACCTAGTGTCCTCACTAGTGTTTAGCCAGGCAGGCAATATCTACAACTCAAAAAGCAATTGACAAAAAAAAAAGCTTAAAAAATGTACTAATTTTTCACTATATGTGAATCTTAAACTGCAAATAAAAATGACTAACTATTCATTCTCAAATTTTAAAAAGAAGTAAATTATAATACTTAGCAATGAGCTGTTTAATTAAAAATAAAAAATTGCTCTCACTCTCTACTGTTATAAATAAATCCCTTTACATTAAACATCAAAATAAAGTCCAAAATTAAATTTTAGAAGTAAACAATTAGACGAGTTACAAAACTACTGAGCATTTTACTACATAATACTCGAGTGACATCTGATCCCAATTTGAATGACCACCTCAAAAAAAAAACAAACCTTTAGATATGTACTAGGTAAAAGATTTAGTTGTAAGACTTCTCTAAACAATATTAAAAAAAAAAAAAATAAAAAAATAAAAAATAAACAAATCTACAGATTTCTTTTCACATTATCTGATGAAAGAGTCAAAATTTTGTAAGATTAAATTAAAAATATGCTTTATTTTTTACTATTCACCAGATTTTTATGAAATTTTCAAAGTAGGTAGAATTGGACAAGTACACTACTTTACTTAGTGCATTTTTATATATAGCTAAATATTGGACTGCTAAACACACTATGACCAAATTTGTATAGTCAGCACAATAACGTGCCTAGAGGTCAATTGGTTGAGTAAATAGACAAGTGCCATAAATAAAAGTGGTGTAACTGGTTTAATTCTATCTACTCTGAAAATTTCACTAAAATTGAATAAATAATAAAAATATTATGGAAAATTTTAAGACTGGCAGATGTGGAAAAAAAAAAAAAAATTATTTTTGGAAAGTATTTAAAAGAGGCATAAACCTAAACCTTGTATTTAGTACACATCTAAATACTGTAGTTTTTTTTTTATTCAATCACTCAAAATTAGCAATTTATGCCAAGGGGTTAGGTATAAAAAAAATGCTCTAAACAAAAGTTTTATAACTCACCATATTATTTACAAGACCAAAGAAGAATTATTAGTAAAGTTGTATAAATAGCTATTGATTAGAGAGAGAAGATATATACCGAGTGATTAGAGATATCAAAACCCGCACCTCTAGCGCAATTAGTAGTCTTTAAGTGAAACTGACATTAGATGGAGGCGAGAAGTGCAAGTAATATAAAGAACTCAAGAATATATATATTAGACTATTGAGAGAAAAGACATAAATGGAAGAGAACCTAGAGGAAAGAAAACTCCAAAAAAAAAGATAACGGCATGCTATCTCTAGCTCTGCAAACAGAATAATAATGCGAATACAACCTAGATAAACACACGCTCGCAAATGAAAAATAAATTTATATACTCACGCTCATGACACATCACCCACGCAAGCCACAAGCGACCACACATCAACCACGTAAAATTCGAGCTCCACCCAAGACTCAATAGCTTTCTCTGATGTAAGTCAAACCAATATGTACAGCTTCAACGTTAAGAGTTGAGAGAGCATTAAGTTGGAATACGGCAAAAATACAAAAAAGATGCTCGCCAGCTCAGATGCACTCGCCTGCACTCTTCACCCGCCAACGAACCAACACTATTCTACTCATAAGAACTGCCCCAGCATCAGGTCACCAAAAAATTCAGGCCGATTGCGCGTACCTGAATAGATAATACACGCAATCACAAAAAAAAATACTAACGAGCATGACCCTGAAAACTCCACCATTCACCACTCCACAGCGAGGTCTCCTAGCTCACACTGTCACTTTCAGCCTCATTAAACCGCTCTAGACACCAGCAGTGAACAACACACCGCGCCATCCACAGTCACCTGATTTCCACACACTGACTAGCCCTATTGTTACCACTCTGGTCAGAAAGCTCCCTAACAATCAAAACAGCTCAAATACTTGTTGACAAGTAGGTAGAATGAGTTTAAAGAGCGCCGCAAAAACAATCCAAATTAAAAACACCAACCATACTACCACACCCCTTATAAATTCAAACAACTTTATAATTGACCATATATGCCATACATCTCGCCCTTGCACTCCCTAGGGCGCTCTCAGCTTACTGCAGCTGCACGCATTTGCAAATGGGAACAATCTACCAACACTTCAAACATTACAATTAGAGTGATCAAAGAGAATGCGGCCCTGCAAATACACACACACACAAATTTCAACCCACAACCGCACACCTTCTCCTGAGAACGCTCTCTAATCACTTTCACCACTCTGTCACTCTTGCGACTCTATTCTCTCTCTCACAAATCTCTTCATCGCAGATATATATGACAGAAATCTTAGCATCACCTGAATACACACACTCACGAGATTATCAAATACAACTACTATAACAACAAATAACAATAATGAGAGTCTGCACACAATCCGTCACCACTTACCAGCTCACACTCATCTCTAATGTAATTCACTACACTCAACATCAACACACACGACTAATTATTCTCTACATATTTCACATCACAAAGCATAAAACCACAATTTACCTTTTTTTTGTTATAGGCCCCCTATCTATAATACGCTCACTCACTCATACCTTAGGCGCCTGTACCTCACGTAGACCGCAGCACTCCGCACTTGCCTCTCAGCACCTCACGCGAAACTAGACAAAAACCACCACTCAAACACAAAAACTCAAACTATATAGAGACCAGATAAAAAAAACTCCCCCACCCGCCCGCCCCCCCCCGCCCCGCCCCCCCCCCACAACAGCAATAAAAACTAAAAGCAAAAACAGTAAATCAATCTAGGTTTAAGGTCAACTCGGAGCTCATTAACAACACGACAATAAGTCCAAATTCAGTAAACAAGAACCGGCATATTTCATAAGCGTGTTGTAGACTTATAAAGAGACAATCACATATATTAAGAAATACTTAGTCGATATGAGATTTGTAAAGATTAAACACTTAATAACATTCTACAGAAATAAGATAACACATGCTTAGCCGTTTTGAAATAGTATACACTAAATACAATCACTGTAAAACTTAAAAATTAAAATCAATAAGCAAAACAAAAATAGCAAAAGTGAAATTCTGAAGAGAGTAGTGCAAAGTCATCAAATTTGGATAAATAAAAATAAATTAACATAGAGAACAACAAACTTTACACTAAATAAAAGCCCTTTAAAATTGAATTACAAATGTAAACCAATGCTGAACTAATTTCTTATTATTAGAACATGTTTAAAAAGAAGAATAAACACCACACATAAGACCTAGAGAAAAAGTTAGAAATGATCTAACACGATGCAAATGCTCGCACAAGCCAATATACTTAAACGCAGAGCATGTAATCATACTCACGAAAAATAAGACGCCTTTGCAATTGATAGAAACTTAACTCAACATATGTACAAAAAAATTTAAAAACTAAAAAAGCATAATATTAGTACCATCATTTAGTGAAAGTAAAAAATAATAAATCTTGAAAAAGAAAAAAAAAAATTGTAAGGTTATAAAATTTATTATTTAAAAATAAAGTAAAGCAAATGAGGAAAGATAACTTCGTTATTATTAAACACACTAGGCCTATTTTATATACTGTGACTTTATCACATATAAGGTTATAGATGCAGATAGAGGTAAGGAGATATCATATTATTGGAAAATTAATAAAAATACCGCATTTCCAAGCGTGATATAAGTTTAAAACTTGACCAAAGGAATTTGAAAGTATAAAGTACTAAATGAACTTTAAATAGCACTTATAAAGGATAAAAGCGATTAACAATCTAACTTACCGCTAACAACGTTAAAAAATTAAAGTAAATAGTCAAACTTATTATATAACAAGGAGTATAAATGAAAACACAGATGAGGGAAACAGTGAGATGGATAAAAGGTGCCAAATAATATTATCCATTATATGCGTAAATATATATCCAATAAACTTTATAGCGAGTTTTATGTAAACAATCACATTATAAAAATTAATGACATTATTACGTTAAGTGTGGTTTATATATAACCTAATTTATATATGCAAATATATAACAATATAAAAAAAATATATAAATAAATATATGTATAATAATAATAATATATAATATAAAATATAATATATATATATAAAAAAAAAAAATAATATATATTATAATAATATATATATAATATAAATAAAATAGAAAATGATATATATATACTAAAAATATAATATATATATATATATATATATAATTACATATATAATATATAATATATTAATATATAAGAAATAAATATAATAAAATAATATATAGACTAATAAAATAATAATATATATATAATAAGAAAAGAAAAGATAATATATATATATATATAATATAATAATAAAACTACTATAATATAAAATAATTAATATATAAATATAATATAATAAATATATATTATATAATATAATAATAATATAAGAAATAAATTACAAGAGCTTTAGGAACGTCACTGAAGATATGATAAAGTAGTAATATATAGAAATGCCTAGCGATAATTGTGAGAAGTATCTAACAAGTTAGATAAAGGTTAATGTTAATTTATTACATAATATTATTTTACTTAACTCATATTATGTAAAAAATATAACATAACTAAGGTAACCAGACCTTGTTAACTCAAATACATAATATACCTTAGGACTTATTTATAATACATATAAAATAAAAATATAATATATATATATATAAATATATAATAAATATAATTATATATATATAATAATATATATATAATAATAATCATATTATATAAAAATATAAAAAAAAATAATATATATATATATATAATATATAAATATATTAATATAATATAAATAAATATATATATTTACGAATAAAAATTAAATATAGGCAATAAATAAACAAAGAGTTAAAATTAAGATAATCAAATTTTAGAAAACATCTAACATCTAAGTTTACCCTATATAATAGGGTAAAGTGAATCTATTTATAGTTAAAATGCATTAGGACATATAAAGTATTATATCGAAATAGGGTCAGCGAGGTTTTTGTATAAGGTAAAAGATGTTTTCAAAAAAAATATGAAGCATTAATAAAAAGAAAATACCGTCTAATTATGGCAGCGAGTTAAATTAGATGAAAACAAAACAATAGCTATGAAAAAAATGGAAATATGTGAAATAAATTTAAACATCACAAAAAATTAAATGAGTATACATAAATGAAATTATGGTAAATAATGACAATTCAATTAATTGACGCACAGAAATTTAGCAGACTCATCTGATACATAACGTGTTGTAACGTAATCTTCCAAATTCACCTAAATAAAAATATAAATGTAATTGAAGTACACCAAAATTACAAACACACTCGCACATATATATTAATATATAAATGATAATAATTATAAGTTATAATATTAATATATATATAATAATAATATAAAAAAATATATAATATATAAATGAATAATAATAATATTATTAATATAATATAATATAATAATATATAAAATAATATAATAATAAATATAATATGAAAAGTAATAATATAAAAAATAAATAAATATAATAATATAAATATAAAATTATATATAATATAATAAATAAATATATAATAAATATATAATAAATAATATATATAATAATATTATATAAATAAAATAATATAATATATATATATATATATATATATATATAATATATTAATTGAATATATCAATAATAAAAAATAAATAATAATAATATAAAAATATAATTAATATAAAATAAAATAAATATAAATATAATAGATTTATTATTTATATATACATGGACGTAGCAGGAATTACATAATTAGGGAGGGGAGCCAAGGGTGAGTGTAATATATAATATAGTATAATAATAATAAAATAATATATAAATAATAATATATATATAAAAAATAATAAAATAAAAATAAATATTATATATATAAATAATAAATAATAATAATATATAATATATATATAATATTATAATAATATAATAAATAATAATATATAATTGTGTGTGTTGTGGTGAGTGAGTGATGTATGTTGTGTAGTTGGTGTGTGTGAGTGTTGTTGATACGACAAGATGATTGGAGTTTAATTGAAGTAAGTATATATCACCAGGAATAAAAAAAGTTACATTATGAGATATAATAAAAATAAATAAAAATAACAAGAGGCATTACAACAGTTGTAATTATAAAAAAATTTGTGTCATAAGGTGAGTAATAATTAATAAAAAAACTATTGATAGGAAAACTTGTAAAGTAAATTTAATTGGTGGTATTGAGGTAGAAACTGAGTCCTGTTAAGAATGTATATACAATATTAAAATCTAAAACTTAGCATTTAGATTGCTTTGGAATTTCACAGCATAAATTTAACGCACAATCTTAACATTTGAGCTACCACAATTCGTTCATTTATTCTTCAACATATAACTAATTTTTAATTGAATAATATTATCAGACAATACTATAAGTCCATTAAGCATGTCTTTCTTCATTGTTTTTTCATTTTATCATTCAACTATTACTCTTCGCAGCGTGCTGAAAGACCTTCAAATGGTACTTATTGAAATACGGTAACACCATTGCAAATTAATAGACAGGTTTTTTTGATTTGAGGAATAAAAAAGTAGGTTCGCTTCTTATAATTAATTCAGTATAGATATCCTAAAAGTCTTTACAACTTTTGCTATAATACATTTTATTAATCCAGCCACATAAGTTAATTCAATTTAAAGTACACAGTTTCGTATGATTTTATTGAAAATTAACGAAGAATCAATAAACTCTGAAAAACATTTATACTTTCTCAACAGCTAAAACTTGCTCATTACGGAGGAGCGTAACACTAAAACCTAAACTAGAAACGGATGCAAATATGGAAAAAGATAAAATGATGGCACGTTGTTTCCTGAAAAATCTAGTCTCTCAAGAGAGATAAAAAATGAGGAGTCAATAGATAAAGCACAAGTACAAGATACACTTCCAAATTCTAAGCACAGAAGTTTCAAAGCAGTGAGTAATGATTGCGTTATATTATGTTAGTGATGATATTTATTATGTACTTTTAATAAGTGTGGTACTTCAAGTAAAATATCTACTAAGAACTCATAGGCACTAAAGAAATAAACAATTGGCAGGAAAATGAGAGTCAAGAATCAGCAATTATTTCACATACAGCATGTTATATTGCTATTTGGTCTTGAAACTAACACCTTCAAAATTCTTTATGGAAATGTATCAAGAAAATAAGGTATACTGACTTATAAAAGGTAAATATTTATTTAGTATTGAATAATGAGTAAACACATTGTAAACAAACTAAAGCAAAATATTTGGTTATTATACGGAAGATAGGTAAAATTGAAATTGGGTCTTGTTGTAACTGATGAACACAGAATAACAAAAGAAAAGCTGTTATTCTTATTTGATTGTTCCCAAGACCAAACAAAAATTTATAACAATATTAGATATGGATAAAAAAGTGAGCAATCTACTAAGATAAGTTAGAATAAATATTCCAACGGGTTTCAAAAAGATTTAGGCAAAGTTAAGGAAATTGGATATTATATTCTTTATTAGGTATATGGAGTCTACTGAAAAAAAAAGTTTAGTATCTTATATAATTGTAAAAAGGAGCAATAGTTAATATTATCAAATTATTCTGAATAATAAATATGTCAATTAAAATGACCAAATTAGCCGAGATGCATCTATACACACAGTGAGGTAAAAAATATGAATTCTTTTTATCACATTAAGTTTTTCCCTAGCAGTTATTCATTGATTTGAACCCAGTTTATATAAACCTGCACAAATATGGACTAACGCAGACTGATGCGTATACCCTGACCAACGAGAGCATGAGAAACTACACACGGAAACATTCATAAAAACGAATTTCTAAAAAAAACAAAACTATGCCGACCTCTGGTAAACCAACCATTGGCGCAAAGTAGCGAGATATTTCCCAAGTAACCATTCACACACAGAACGATCCTCACACCAACACACACACACAGAATTCATATATCGACACAGTCATTTTTTACACAAGAATAGCGAAAAACAAACCTACACTGCCTCAATGCAGATCACTATCCGATAGGTTGCCACCCTTGCACAACCCAATCCGGCTATAGTTTCAATTCGTGGGCACAAATATGAAGACATAATAACAAAAAAACACTCATATATAGCACAGACACAGCACCAATCAATATTAGATATATATATGATAAAATTACACAAACTAAAATGATAACATGTATAAGAAAACTCCCCGGATGAACCACCAATGCGCGAACAGTATATAGAACAGTCGCACTCTCGATGCGGAATTATACTTTCACACTGTCGAGTAAGAACACACCATGACTCTCTCAAAATAATACACAAGATCGCCAAATACACTCAGAACATTTCTCAATACCTCACAGCCTCTCATCACGAGATGTTCTCAAAAATTACTCACATTCACAGGTCGTGTACCGGCTCCTTCAAAGGCTCAAAGTCAGCTGGCGGATACAAACCGACAAGAATACAAATTAATAGGTTCTAATACGAAAAATTAAGCAGTGATTCTATGATATTATTATATAACTGCTAATTATGTATTGGTCACTGTTAGATTGGACACTTCCTGCAGGCGAGACACTG
Source organism: Trachelipus rathkii (assembly GCA_015478945.1). NCBI lineage: Eukaryota > Metazoa > Arthropoda > Malacostraca > Isopoda > Trachelipodidae > Trachelipus > Trachelipus rathkii. The sequence continues at coordinate 2,900 of JABUQX010077470.1, read as the reverse complement.
AACCACACTTAATATCAAGACGATAAGTAACGACGTTCTCCATGATTGAAGTAATAAACAGCTCTTAGTCAAGCCTGCCACACATATGCTCAGGCTCCACACATCACTCTGAGTGGTTCAACCTACGGCCGAGAAAGGACGCAAAATAACGTACCCGACAGAAAGCCAGACTTGTATAAAAACACAAAGCTAGTGACTTTAATCCAATATGAAAAGGGAACACACATAAAACTTATGCACAAACAATAATAGTACAATCGATTCATACATACGTATCTCACTCACCATCTAGCTAATCTCAATACTTACAATATACTCATAATCGACTTCGAACGTATTTATATACGATGGCCCTTAATTACCTCCACAAAAAACTCAACTTTTTACAAACGATTCACGATTCGGTGGCAAATCACGAGATAGGTTCATTAAATTTTTTTTTGTCAACACAAGATTTAGGGGGGGGCAAGTGCACAATCCCTGCCACCCCTAGCCGCCAACGCACATGCCCTACGATAGTAGCCTCTATTATAAGTAGCGGTATCTATAACGGTAAGCCCCCACAGGAACAAAAGGCGCCAACAAAAATAAATCTACTATAATGACCCCTAGCGCACTATAAGCTCACCACTCAACTCACATACTGGATACCAAATATAAAATCATCACAAGCTCCACACACAAAAATATATATCTAGACCTCACTCACGGTGAAAGTCACCCACTCCGACCCAAAGATAATACTCCTACGCCACATCATTACCATAACAGAATACTTAATATATATTATTACTCACTAAACTAAAGTAAAACCTCTACCGTAATAACTCGCAACTTAACAACAAAATATATATTCGCAATGAATTCTATTTGTGACGCTATTCCGTAATCGAGATACAAAATTTTTGAGACCGAAAATTTATCTAAGTTCAAAAAAATTTCTAAGTAATTACAAGAAGTGCCTAAGTAAGTTAAGTATTTTTAAAGAAATTCTAATTAGTAGGCAAGTACTATATTTTGGAATATAAGCCAGAAAGACTGACACCACACTAAACAATTTTATATACTTAACAATAAATCTCACATAAACTCAAACATTAAAAAATCTTCTGAATAACTTAGTAAATTTTTTATGAAACTTTATATAAAATTTTCGTATTACTCAAAATGTGTGAGTAAAAAGAGTCGCTGTCTTAAACAAGATAATTACAAATTATATAAATATAATAAATATATGATAAATAAAAATATAAATAACATAATATATATAGTAATAATAATAAATAATATATATATATAAAATATAATATATATATTAAAAAAAATATCTATAATAATATATATAAATATAAATATAACTATATAAATAATATATGATATATATATATCAGAGTGAGGACGGTATCGCCACCGAGTATGCGCACCTAAGTGCGCAAAGGCGCAAAGGCGCAAATGCGCAAAAGCGCAAAGGCGCATAGGCGCAAACAATTTTTAAAAGGCGACTAAGCAAAGGGCGCCACAGGCCAAATTCTTGCCCCTATTAGTTCCAACGACCTATTGAACAGGAACAAAGAGCATTATTATTTTACCCACTAAAAGTTTAGAAACTATAGATAAGACGGGCAAAATCATTAGTGACACAAAAAACAGGAGTAAAAAACTAAATATATAATATAAATATAAAATATAAATATAAAAAATAAAAAATAAAAAATAAATATAATAAATATTAAAAAAATAATAATAATATATAATATAATAAAAATAAATATATTATTAATATATATATAAGATATATAATAATAATAAATAAAAATAAATATATATATAAGAATCAAATAATAATATAATATATTTAAAACTTATAATATAATAATACTAATATAATATATATATAAATATATATATAAAACTTAATATATACATCATCATATTATATATTAACTATATTGCCTAAACGGTTGGACAAGTGGAGCGCTGATAAACCCCCTACCAATACATATTATTCTTTTTACCGTGAGAATGGTGGTTAAGGAATGTATTATAAAATTATAAAAACTATATAACAGTGCGGGCCACTTATATTTTGGTACATGTTGAGAAAAATGGTAGATATTAAGTTAAAATGTTAAGCATTAAATTAGAATGATTTTATAATTATTTGTATAAATATCATTATGAAAGCATATATATAATATAAAAATATTATAAAATAATATATATATTAAATAAAAAAAAAATATATATATAATATATTATATAAATATATATAATATATAATAAAAAAATATATAAAATATAGTATATATAATATATATAGTATATAAATAGAATATACGTCACAGAATCCGGAGTTAAACGAGATGCTTTTGACTCACCGAATTTATTATATAAAATCAAAATCTTTCTGGAGAATATTGTCCTTACCTGAACCTTAGTCTAACATCGACAAAAAAATAACCATCAGTAAATATTGAATAAATTTCATTTATTTTTCTCATTCAAAATATACACAAAGTAAGACAATACATGATACACACTTAAGAAAAGGACTGGTTTTACGCGAAAAAAAAAAAAAAAAATAATAAAAATATAAAAAACTATAGCTTATATTTCAGCTATTACACTGATAAGTCACAAGTTAACAAGTTTCTACTAATTTGAACCTAAAATAATAAAAAAATATATAATAATAGAAGATAATATATTATATATATAATAAATAATATAATAATATAAATGAATATATATTATAATAATAATATTAAATAATAGTATATAATAAGTAATATAATATATATAAAAATAGAAATAATATATGATATAATAATAACTAGTTCAGTATGTAAAATGAAACTTACATAATAAAATATATGAGGCAACTATGGAGCTCTTGAAAA
>JABUQX010077469.1:15000-25218 GCA_015478945.1 Trachelipus rathkii | reverse complement strand
ATAACTTCATATAGTGGGTCCGTTTAACCTTCATATTTTGAGTTCTGGATTGGAAAGGATCTTCACATTCAACCTACTATTAAATCTACATTGAGAAGTCACGTTGAAGACCAACAATCTATTGATTAAATACCGAAGATTCCAGATTTTGAGAAAAACACAAATAAATGAAAATCAAGATATTATATTTTAAATTAAGTCACAATTAGATTCATTTGAGCACCTAGTACCTTACACAACACGGTTACACGGGTCTAGATCTAATTCTTCAAAGATAAATATACAAACCCGGTCATAATATTGTTAAAGAATCATCGCAGGGCTATCCATCTGAATAAGTGATTGATCAGTAAATCAAGATCAAAATCTTCTACATTATTGAATTATTGTTATTAAATAAGTTGATGAAGCCTCTCTTTTATTAACCAAACGTCCAAAGTGTTATTCAACATTTTATAGGAGAGTTATAGGAAATAGAGGAAGAATCTAGAGGTGCAAGTGAGCTGAATCGTGATCAAGAAGGAGTCGCTGTCGGGATAGAGCTGAGTCCCAGTGCAATTACCAGCCGTGAGGCGAAGCTTAGTACTCTCATCGAAGCAGATACCATCATCCAATAAGTTGAGAAGACGACACCGATTCAAGAGGAAACTTAATAGACGTCTACAACCAGGAACAAGGTATCTGTTCACTATTTTAACGATTCTTTTCTTTTCTTTAATTATTGTAACCAAGTATTTAGTTTGTCAAGATTTGGTGAGTACATTGGTACTCACCGTAACATATATATATATATATATATATATATATATAGATATATTATATAATATATATATACTATTAATATATATTTATATATATTTATTATATATATATATATATATATATATATATATATATATTAGAAAAAATGATATATATATATATATATATATATATATATATATATATATATATATATATATATATATATATATATATATATATATATATATATATATATATATATATATATATATATAAATATATATATATATATATATATATTATATATATATATATATATATATATATATATATATAATATATATATATATATATATATATATATATATATACATACCAATATATATATATATATATTATATATATATATATATATATATATTATTATATATATATATATTATATATAATATATATATACTATAATATATTAATTATATATATATATATATATGTCTGATGTAGGTGAAATTTAATGTTTTTAAAATGTGTGGGTAGATTTCTAGCGCTCTTACGAGCGAGTTATATTAAATAAATATGAACCGAATATGGCCTCGTATAGGAGCCACGGTCATCGAAAACCATTTCTGTCAGTTACCTATAGAGCGTAATGGAAGAATAGACGACTCGATTACGACATGTAAACGTGACCTCAAAGCGAGGTGGCTGAGAGGGGTTTTGAGCCCACCCCCCAGGGGGGGGGGTTGTGGAGTCGGAGTCGGAAGTCGGCAAGTCGCCGGAGTCGGGGAGTTGCGTAGTTTTAAGAGGTGTGGAGTCGGAGTCGGAGGTCGGAGTCGGTAATTTTCGAAAAGGGTGGAGTCGGAGTCGGAGTCGGAGTCGGTAATTTTCAAGAGGGTGGAGTCGGAGTCGGAGTCGGAGTCGGTAATTTTCAAGAGGTCGGAGTCGGAGTAACTTTCAAGATAGTAGAGTTGGAATCAGAAAATTTTGAGCTGACAAAGTTATGAATTGTGACTCTGTGAGTGACTTCAATCGCTTTTCAAACAAGTTCACTCCACTTGCGGACTTTCCACATCACAAAATGCCAATTGCCAAAAACTCGAAGATTTTTTAACCTGCCACTTTATGTTTCAATTTGGATTATATTCTAATGAATTCAACTTCAAACCTTATGACTATCATATATTGTTAAGTTGCAAAGAAATAATAAACTCCAAGCGTACGAAGAGAAATTCTCTCATTGACAATGGTATTCTATACTAGCTGCTGTTTATATTAATATCCTATCTACAGGGTAAGCTTAAAAGTGAAGATCAACAACAAAAAAGCTAAATCTGCACTTTTGCAACGTGACCATTTGTATTAAAGAGTTGCAAGAAGTTCAATGAAGAAAAGAATACACTGAATATATGCTAAGCGGATGAAACTAACAACTATCCCCATTTCTACCTTCCCAAGTCATTTTTCAGAAAGCTCAGAAGAGGAGTATGAAAAGCTTCTAGATATTGAAGAGTTTAGTCGAAAGCTTCGGACTTGCGTTCAGAAAAAGGTCAAAGCGTTTTTCCTCCATCCCTTAGTACACAATATTCCATATTTTTTAAAAAAATTTCTCTGCTACACTGAAAAGTTGGAAAAAATTGATATAACTTAGCAAGCTTAAATTAGATAGAGGCCATTCGTATAAGTATCCAGACATTGTACAAGAAGCTGCAAAATTGCTGTTACTGATCTACATCCAAGCAAGTTATCGTTGAGGGCTTTTTCTGCTCTTAGCATTATAAAAACAGACCTAAGAGGAAAAATGAAGGAGGACCTGGCAGATGCTATTCTATTTTTAAGAACTAATTCATTCATTGCAGTAGAAGTGACACTAGATGGTAAGTTCATGTTAGCAGTTTATTATATATATATATATAATATATATAGTATATATATATATATATATATATATATATATATATATATATATAATATATATAGATATATATATATATATATATATATATATATATATATCAATTATATGGAATTTCTGGCGAACAAAAACATTCAAGTACTTCCACATCCTCCATACGGCCCAGATCTAGCTCCGTGCGATTTCTACCTCTTCCTAAGTTGGAAAATGGAAGTTGTCATGCGTTCATCATTTTGGTTACGATGCGAAAACAAAAAATACTGTAACACCGTGAGCTAAACCACACTTCTGGAAAATGGACTTCCGGTACTGCTACCCGAACAATGAAGAAACATTGGAACGCTGTGTAACCTCGCAAGGGTCATACTTTACTTTGAAGGAAAGATAACTTGTAATTTCAGGCAAGTCCAATACATAATTAAATACGACATCGGTACACTTACTTTTGGGACAAATATATATATATATAAATATATATTATATATATATAATATATATATATATATATATACTATATATATAGTATATATATATATATATATAGAGTATTATATATATAACTATATATATAATATATATATATATATAATTTAGAATATAAGGCTTAAAATGTAAGTTTTCTAAGTTTGCCGATGATACCAAGTGGCTTCCTTAGTAAAGAATAATGATGCGAGATAATATAAAGTTTAATAAACTTCTTAGGTCGACATATAAGTGGCAAATAAATTTTAAATTAATAGTAAAAAGTTGCAAGGTTATTCATTTAGGTAACTCAAATAAAAGATTTAACTACGATATGAAAGGGGATTGGCTTGAGTCTGTGGACAAAAAAAAAAAAAAAATTAGATGAGAGGATTAAGTAGGATCTGAAACTAAACTATCAGCTGTGTTGGAACAATCGAATAAAAGTTAATAGATGTTAAGTTTATGATAAATCGCCAATATGCGTTTACAAAACTAACAAAGTAATAAGTAGCTAGCTGTATAATAGCTATTTTAGGGCAGTATTAGAGTACTGCGCACAGGTTTGGGCCCCTTATTTAAGAAAAGACCTAGGTTTGTTGAAGAGAGTGTAAAGTTAGTGCAACAAGGATGGATTTCTGGCTTTGAGGGTTAAGCAGCTATGGCGAGAGGCTGAAAGAGTAGGAATGTTTTCTTAAAAAGGCGAATTTCTCATTTTCGGTATTTTGTAGCCTAATGGGACCCATTCTATGTATATTTCAAGTTTGAATCATTTCGAAAAAAAAATGTTAAAAGTTGAAAAGGACAAATGTCAAAAACAAAGATTTTTGAAAAATGAAAATTCTTAAAGAATGACTACAGACACATTAGAACAACATTCGAAAACGACGTTTAAGAGGTCAGAAAAGCTGCAGTTTGCATTTTTCCCATCAAAATTGTCCCTGAAAATTAAGAATATTATGTCCACCTTTAGGGGTGGGGAAATTGGGCTCAGCTCGAAGCAAATATTGGACCCTACCCTTTATATGAAGTAATATAATATATATATATATATATAATATATTATATATATATATACTATATATATATATATATTATATATATTATGTATATATATATACTATATTTTAAATACTATAATATATATATATTTATATATGTATATATATATATATATATATATATATATATATACTATATATATATATATATATATATATATATATATATATAATATATATATTATAATATATATGATATATATATATATATATAATCATCATTATCATCAACCCACCTTCTCTCCCCAAGACTGGGGTAAGGTGCGTAGCATGCACTTGGAAAACAGAAAAGTAGTAGAATAATAGGACGAAAGTCGAAAAGAAAGCCCAGCCTTAACGCCCCCTTTATACCTTTTAGCGGTAAGAACTCGTCGCAGTAAGAAAATCCACCAAAAAAGAGCTTCACGCGCCCTCACTTATGGCATCTCGCAATGTAGGGTTTTTACCCACTTAACCCAGGTGGGCCACAACCATACCCTTCTCACAAAATACCGCCATAAACTCAGTATTTCTCTCCTTCAGGAATCCTTTGCTGACTCACTCCACTTTTCCTCGCGTCTCCCCCAGCCGGTCAATTCCAAGCACACTAAACACTATTACATCCGCCTTAACAACCAAACCTATCATCCATTCCTTTCCACATGGCCAAAACCATCTCAACGTATTCATTGATTCTCTTATTACCCCTTCTTCCCACCACACACTCTCTAATATGTCATTCATTCCTCATTTTATCAATTCTTCTCACACCTAAACACCCCTATAAGATTATCCATCTGAACATCTTGTCTACCTTTAGGATCGTATATACCTCTTATTCCAGACATTAGTCTCACTACTATACATTAACACAGGTAACAAACAACAAACCCTCATATATATACATATACAGTGGCGTATCCAGGATTTTATTTCGGGGGGGGCCAGACAAAAATCGTTTATATATAATATATATATATATTATATATTATATATATATATATATATATATATATATATATATATATATATATATATATATATATATATAATATATATATATAAATATATATATGTATGATATTAAAGTGAAGGACAAATATTAAATTATAAGAAAAAATGGGAATAATTATATAAATTTCTAAAAAATCATCTTACCTAATGTTAACTTTAATCGCCAGGCATGAAAGTGAACAAAGTCCGAGATAACATCTTCAGTTTTTACATCAATATTTCGATGTATGTAGAGGAGGGCAAATTCAGTAAGTCTTTCATCTCCAATGTATTTCTCAAGTATGTTTTCAGAGTCATAATGTGAAAAACCTACTTTCTATTGAAAGCAGTAGACCACTGGTAAATTGTGCCAATATTTGCAGCAAGATGTAAAATATTGTGTTAAATTGTGACTGCGAACAAGAAACTAGTTCGTCTATTTCTGTTTTTGGACTATCTATGTTGTGATGCCATTTCAACTTCTATAAATCCCATTCTGCTTTTACTAAATCCTCAATTGGGCTTTCGAGATCTTCTTTGTTAAATGTTACATCTTTTATCTTCTCATATGGCACATTACACTTGTTCGGTATGACAAATTGCAAGAAAGATATAATTTCTTTATGATTTAAAAACCTCTCTCCTAATGCTGATATTAAATCATCCAAAAATGGTATAAAAATGGATGTGCGATAATAAGTCTGTGGGTCAGAAAAGTAGGAATGTTGGTTTCTTATTTTGGAATTGTTAATTTCTTGGTACAGCCAATTTCAATACCCAGCTCAGATTTCAGATGCGACTTACACATTTTCTTCAAAAATTGCTGAAATTCAAATGTTGCATTTCTCTGATGGCTTCGAGTGTAGTTTTAACTAGATTCATTTCATTATATGCACTCACCAAATCATTAACGTGTGTCTGCAATCGTTTTGAAAGATTGTATGTTAAACTTAATAGTCTGTTTTAAACAAAATAGGAAACCATAAAAGATGAACTATAAACCTTGTTTAGAATTAAGGTAGCTTTTTTTTGATTAATCTCCAACTTCACATCTTATTTGTTCTAAAACTGCTATTATCGGGTTTATCATCTCTTTAAATAACAAAACCGATTCATTACGTTGGCTCCAGCGAGTTTCGCAAACTTTTTTAATCTCTTCTTGCTACTCTTATATAGAATAAGTTCTATTTTTTTCTTCAAACACTTTTGTCCTATTAGCACTTACAAGATAAAATGTACCACATTCTGATATTATTCCAATTGCACTTCGAATATTTTGAACTTTAGAAGACTCTGTGAGGCATAAATATAAGCAATGCAAAAAGAGGTGAGTATAAATAGCTTTGTGACATTTTTCCTTTATTACTCTCTGAACAACCCTAAACTTGCCACTCATTTCTGCTGCACCGTCATACCCCTGTCCTCTTAGATTATTTATATCCAAACCAAGTTCAGTTACTTTTTCTTCAATTAATTTTGCAAGACTTATTCCCGTCAAATCATTTGCTGAGACGAAACACAAAATTCTTTGACGGCAAGAGTATCAATATCAACGTAACGCACACACAACGAAAATTGCTCCTTCTGGAACACATCGATCGTCTCATCGGCTGAAACAGTAAAAAATTTACCTTTATTTATGTTTTCCACAATTTTACGTAGAATGAAATGCGCAAATGACTGAATTAGAGCATTTTGGGCTGTGGAACTGGTATACATGGCATTTCTAGCACTAGTTTTTAAATGTTCTGAAAGAGCATGGTCTCCAGCATTAAAACTTCCCCAAAGGACTTACGAGATTTGTTCCTGACAGCGACGAATTATATAAAATTAATTTAACCTCTGCACTTTATATTATTAACGGATATGATACTTAAAAATTTTTAGTGTCTAAAAAATTTCGGGGGGGCCATGGCCCCCCTGGCCCCCCCACTGGATACGCCACTGTACATATATATATATATATATATATATATATATATATATAATATATATATATATATATATATATATATATATATATATATATATATATATATATATATATATATATATATTATATATATATACTATATTAATATATACAATTTTGCAAAGGGTGGAGTCGGAAGCGGAGTCGAGTCCTGTAAATTTCGGTAATTTTCAAGAGTTCGGAGTCGGAGTCGGAGTCGGTAATTTCAAGAGGTCGGAGTCGGAGTCGGAGTCGGAGTCGGTAATTTTGAAGAGGGTGGAGTCGGAGTCGGAGTCGGAGTCGGAAAATTTTTGAACCGACTCCACAACCCTGCTGAGTAGTATGTATTTGACTACGTTATGGGTAGACGTGCCAGTGGAGCGCACGTGCATAGAACGTTTTCACTCTGACGGTTGCCAGAGTATGGATAGTGCTGTGGTTGACGTAGTGGGCGTAGTACATTTCTGTTGTTTTTCCAAAGTATGTACCTACTACATGTTAGCTATTTGTAGGTATTATTGTGTACTACCGTAGATATCATTATTAATGTAACCCTTAGTGTTATTGCTACTGCTTATGCTTATTAGTAGTAACATTGTTCATTCTGCTCGTATCGTTCTGTTAATGAATATGATCATCATTATTAGGACCAATATAACATTATTGACATATTATCATGTTTATCCTTTTTAATACAGTATTTTAGAATTAGTATTATTTGTATGAATATTCTTATCACTATTATTGTTGATATAACTACTAATGTTCTAATTAATAAGTATTGATTGGTGGTATTCCTGCGCCTGTCAGGTTGTATCGATCCCAACGGTGCCAAAGTGTTTCGATGGAAGGTCCGCGAAAACGCGCTGTCGACCTCAATGTCATCAGGTGTGCGCATAGGGTCCTCTCTATAGGCTCCTCTCTATGGTGGACTATCCCTTCGCCGAGCAGGCGGACGTGATGCTCTTGTATGGTCGTGCAAATGAAAACGACCTCCCGGTGGTTACGGTACACAGGCAGAAACAGGCGAATCACCAGATCTTCTCGTCTGTATACCGACGACACGCGGAGACCGGGACGCTCGTACCAAGAACGCTGGACCATGGACGCCCCAGGAACGCTCGCACACCGAACATCAAGCAGAGTTTATAACACTATGTAAGTGTGAACCCAGGCCTGTGTATCTGGCAGCTAGCAGATACACATATAATTAATCTTATCACAGCGTGATGTGTACTACACGAGTAGCTCCTATATCCGTATCATCTCCAGAGTGTTCAGGGTCTTACACCCGCCGAATGGGAACCAAGGCTGACATTCTGTTGGTGGTTCCATGTGCTTAATGAAACATACCCCTGGACTTTTATTTTGGAGCTACCTGAAAACATTGGTCTATGTAAATGAGCCCACCTACGAAGCCATGCTGCAACAGAGGATTGTCGATGCCTATGCCCATATTCGCGGCCATCCCGGCATCTTTGCAGTCCATGGCCCGAAGTGTCGATGTTTGCATTACTGTGAGCAGGGGTCACTTCGAACACCTTCTTTGACTCGATCCACGTCGCATCAAATACCAGTAGTGATGCTAACAAACTAGGGGATCTAGGAACAAGTTTTACCCCTTGTGATTGGCTTATGTGACGCCACTCCAGCGGGAATATCAGCGATCAGTATTTCTTTGAAGTCATATTTTTTTTATTTTTGTTGTTTTTTGGTCACACATACAAATATATATATATATATATATATATATATATATATATATATATATATATATATATATATATATATATATACTATAATATATATATATATATATATATATTACTTATTTTTTTACTTTAGTTCTTCATTAATAATAAGCTCCCGAAAGCTGTAGCACATACCATGGGCAAAATTGGACTCCTTTCTGAAATGAGGCGGTTTGCTGTAGACTCAGGACTAGCAGGAAACATCGTGAAAATGAAACTTATATCTCGAAGTAAAGTAGAGATACATTTTTAATCCTAAAACATGATGAGTTTATATGAACTAAGGTAATTTGATTTGAAAGGTTATTTATCCTTTCGCTATTATTAATTATATTAGCCTATATATATATATATATATATATATATATATATAAAAAATAATAATATATATATATATATATATATATGATATTATATATATATAATATATTATATATATATATATATATAGTATATGATATTAAGTGCCAAGTGAAAATGCACTTTTATATGTATATATAATCATCCCTAGGTTTTCTTACCTAACTGGGTATCAAACCCACTCCCTCACTGTTGGTAAAGCAGGCGTGTTACCACCTGACCACGATGAACTAAAAGGAAATATACCGTTTACTTTTGAAAGATTACATCTTCCCAGAAGAATAAGGTACGTCAGTCTGACAGTGAACCTTTGGCAGACCTCCCCTCGGCTTCACACCTCGGGTCATGGGGTCCCACATAGGGTTTTGTTAGGGAATAGTTATAATTCGGAGGAACTCACCATTGTGTGCAATGATATTAGTGCTAAAGTGGAATAAACGCACTTTTATTATGGTATATATAATCATCCCTACATTGCCTACATCCGTACATGCATACAATGTGAGTCCTGAATTATACTTTCGCCTAACAAAACCCTGTGTAACCCCTGACTTCTGGTAAGATGTAATCAAAGCCTAGGAATGATTATATATACATATAAAAGTGTGTTTTTACTTAGCACTAATATCATGCATACAATGTGAGTCCCGAATTATATTTTCGCCTAACAAAACCCTATGTGACCCTGACCGAGTGTGAGCGGGTGAGGGCTGAGCAAAGGCGGTTCACTGTCACGACTTGATTGTAGCCTTATTCTTTTCTGGGAAGATGTATCGTTTCAGAAGTAAACGGTAGATTTCCTGTTAGCTCATCGTGGTCAGGTGATAACACGCCTGCTTTACCAACAGCGAGGGTGTGGGTTCGAAACCCAGTTGGCGTGCTAGAGTATACCGACGACCGACGACCGACGACCGACGGCCGACGCCCGACGACCGACGACACCGACGTCGGCCTCGGTCCCGACCGACCGCCGAACCGAACCGACCGGGCGACGACGACCGACGAC
>JABUQX010077469.1:0-7500 GCA_015478945.1 Trachelipus rathkii | reverse complement strand
TATAATATAATAATATATAATAAATATATATATAATATAATATTAATATATATATATATATAATATATATATATATAATATTATAATAGTATATATAGTATATAATAATATATAAATATATACACTGTATATATAAATCCGTATTAATACGTCAATATTTAGGCCTAGAAGGGGTATTGGTAATACTGTATAATTTAAAACATCTTAAATATACATAAAGAGTATTTTAAAAAAAAACAAAAAAAAAACATTTTGTTTAAAAAAAAAACCGTTTTTTTTTGCAAAAAAAAAACAAATTAAAAAAAACCGTTTTTTTCACAACCCTATATATATATATATATATTATATATATATATATATATTATTTATATATATATATATATATATAATATATATATATATATATATATAATATATATATATATATATATATATAATATATATTATAGTATATAATCTATATATATCTATATATATAATATATGATATATATATATATATAATATATATATATATATATATATATATATATATATATATATATTATAGTATATATATATATATAATATAATATATATATAATATATATATAGAAAAAAAGTAGCGGATGGTGATTTTCCACTATCCGCGGATGCGGATGTGGATGCGGATGTTGATGCGGATATTAAAAATCACTATCCGCAGATGCGGATACCGGATAGTTAAGGTTTTAAAAAGTCCCTTAGCCACAAGTACTTTAGTATATATATACTATACATATTATAATAATATATATATGCAGTATATATATATATAATATATATATAATATAATATATAATATATAGGTATATATATATATAATATATAATATATATATAATACTATATGACCTGTGTTACCAGATACGGGGATGTGGACCCGCTCTTTTGTACCTATCCAATCTCCTTCCCCAAGCTTTCAACGCCATTTGGAAAGGTAATATATATATTAAGATATATATATAGTATATAATAATTAATACTTGCGAATTAAATAAATTCCTCAAAATTATGTTCCAATAAACCTAAAGCTTCTGCGCCCCTTTCAAAGGGAGATTTGCTTCTCCTTTCTCGTAAATGAGATCTGCAGCCGTGAAATGGACACTCACTAGCTACACTTTTGAATGGGCAGTGCTCAGTATTCCCTCCTCGCGAGTTCTGCAAGATGTGGAAACTTTACAATTATCAACGCCAATCACACCAAATGGAACCTTTATCCGATCAAAGATTTCTGCTTTTGATACTTGAGCAATGACAGTGTTCTTGACACCGCTGAACAGACTCTTCTTCGATCCTAAAAGCTAAAAGAATGTCATTAACTTCAGCATGTTTTCGCAACCAGATGGTAAATTGTGTCTGTTTCTGTAATATTTTCCTTTTTATTGGCTGGTGAAATTTCTTCCTTTAGCAGCATTTCATCATATAGGCATACTAAATAAATTTTAACCCTCTGTGAAACACGTGTTCAAGAAATTGGGTTTTGTATCTAGATCCAGAAAGTTGACTATTGCAGAATTCGTAAATCGTTTTTGCAGATTATGAAATCTATTATCTATACTCCCAGAATAATGTGTTTCTGACAACCTTTTGAAGAGTTTCGCGCTTAACTTTTAGATATTCTAGCACTAGCTTCATCGCTTTGCATGAACTTAGAGGAATGCCCGTCTGAACAAACAGATTTTCTGGACTAATAGTCTTAGTTACCTCTCCAAACGGTTTAAGAAGAGTAATACAATTACCTAAGACCGGCAATTACATCACTTGTCAGGCCCCTAATCACCTTTGTGTTTGTTCGAAGCGTAAAGGAGAAGACAGCTTCATTGTTATTTCTCCATCGGCTCTGCCAAGCCATGTAATAAACTAAAACAATTCCAACGAGTCTGAAACATCTTGCAGTTTAGCGAAAGTTGTGAAGGAACATTTGTCTCCTAATTCATAAATGATAGAACTATCCGTAATTCGCAATGGTCAAAAAAATTCAATGGCGTGATGCGAAAGCGGATGCGGATAAGGAGAAAAATGGGATGCGGGAATATCCGCATATGCGGAGTCGAATAGGCGGTATATCCGCTTACACCTCTGAAGTATATTATAGTATATATAATGATTGTAATATATAGTATGTGTTAATATATTAGTATATTATAATGCTATTAAGATATTATAATTACACAATAATATTATATTATAGTAGGTATCATATATATATAAGTAGTCGAATTTTTCGTTATATAGATTTCTACTATGATATATTATGAGTAATATAATATATAATATATATATATATATATATAATATATATAATATATAGTAATATAATATATATATTATTAATTTAATATTTTATTTATAATAAATATATATATATATATACATATATATATATATATATATATATGTATATATAATATATTATATAGTATATATTATATAATATAGTATATATAATATAATATAATATATATATAGATACATATATATATATATATATATACTATTATATAGTACTATATATATATTTATATATATATATTGATATATATATATAAGTATATATATATATATATATATATATACTGTAAGCGGCATATATATAGTATATAGTACTAAAATAAAGTTAATAAACCCTACGGGCAATATATATATATATAATATAATAAATTATGATATATACTATATATATATATAGTATATATATATATATAATTATATACTATATATATATATATATAAAATATATATATATATTTACTCGACAAAAATAACACACCACAAGGATAAACGTTACTCGCAAGAACGGGAAGGCCTCTAACCCTAGAAACCCCACACCAGCACAAACAACAGCATCAGTGTAACTAATGTAACCACCCGCAGAGAATTCGCTGCAGTATTGTGGCCGTGACCGCGATAAATTTAGGAAAACATAAATCACGTAACTAGACCTGGGAGAGGTGAGGGTAGGTTATGTCGGGGGTATAATCGAGTGAGGGATTATACATGGAGAGGATAGTGCGTCAACTATCAAGAGATCAGTGCGTGCAGATAACAACACTCCACGCCGAAGGACACGGGCAACGGCACTTGGTCGACCGGTTCGGTGTAGCGCACACAACGATTGCACGGGTGGTCCAACGGTACCAGGAAACCTTGACACATGATCGCCGGCGAGGACAAGGTAGACCCAGGGCTACTTGACCCGTGGAAGATCGATTTATACGTCTGGGTGCATTACGAGAGCGCCACATAACGGCATGACATCTGCAGATACAGCTGGCGGAGGTATACGGCACCAGGGTGAGTGACAATACAGTGCGTAGACGCCTTGCGGAACATAATTACCGGCCCCGGAGGCCTGCCATAGGTCCACCTCACAGCATGGAACATCTAAAGGCGTGACTGGCATTTGCCCGAGAACATATACATTGAATGGTCGACTATTGGGCAAAGGTGCTCTTTACGGACGAGTCGAGAGTGTCTCTGTACGCCTCGGACAGGCGTGCTAGAGTATACCGACGACCGGCGGAAAGGTTCGCGCAATGCAATGTGTTGGAGGTGCCGCCGTTTGGAGGTGGGTCGGTTATGGTCTGGGAAGGCATCTCTTTATCGGGGATTACGGATTGAACATCTTTCGATGGAGGCACCTTACAGCCGAAAGGTATTATTGCAAACAAGACACTTCGAACCATAATGTCGTGCCATAGGCCCCCTAAATCGGTTGACACTTTCATTTTAAAATGCAAATGACAAACTGCAAGACACACAAGGTCCAATGTGTGAACGACTACCTTAGGACGGTTCAAATTACGGCATTGGAGTGGCCAGCATATAGTCCGGACATCAACCCAATCGAACATTTGTGGGATATTCTGAAACTTCGGATCCGACAACTGCAAACCCCCTCCACGGACCCTCCCGGACCTGCGAAAGGCACTGCACGATATATGGGATCAAATCACTGTCCAGGATATTCGCCCACTCATCGAGAGCCTGCCAGGACGATGTCAGGCAGTCATTCGTGCCAGAGGGTTTCATACACGGTATTGAGACAGACACAACACCCCCTACTGCCGTCGCCGTACGTACCGACATTGTGTGTTTGCAGCGCTGAACCTCCGAACCCTACTGCCAGACCCTTTGGCTGCACCTTGGCCTCACACTGTCATGAGTCTAGTGACTCATGGCATCTATTTTGATCAACCTTCTAATTTATTTTGCGAAGCAGAAAAGTGTTCAGGTTAAAGGAAAAGAACTCATTGTTTTCGTAAAAGAAGTTCTGGTAAACAGTAGTATCTGAGTTGTAAGGATTCATTACAAATTGTGATTACCAACTTTATAAGGATTGTTACTAGGCTGGTATTATCAGTTTTCCAAGGATCTAGTTACGAGCTGTGATTCCAGCTTTATAAAGGACAAATTCTCCCAAATAATTGGTATGTATAGTAACTATAAAGCAATGTTTATGATAGGTTAAAATCTGAAAGTAGGAATAGATTTATGATTTGCTGTTTGGAAATGACGAAATAACGTTTAAAGTTTGTTTAAAATATATCAGTGTTAAAGTAAAAAGTGTGGATAATCAGATACGGTTAAACTAGGGAATATTGTTAGAAATACGAGGAATTACTAAAGAATATTGTAAATTTGATATATATGGGATCTTTTTGGTTTAAAGGACAGTGAAAACTGTATTAAGAATCGATATAATAAACGGAAAAGTGTTAGAGTAAAATTAACATAGTAATCTATAGGAAGGAATAGTAAAAGGATTTAATAAACAGTGAAATATTATATATATTTATATATATTATATTGGTATTAATATATATATATATATCTATAGGAAGGAATAGTTAAAGGAATTTAAAAGGAGGAATATATATATATGTGTGTGTAGGTGTGTGTGTGTGTGTGTACGTGTGTGTGTGGGTATTGATACATACCTAGTTAAAAACACATACAAAAGTATAATAAGGATCTTTTAAGATATGAGAGGCCGGCATTTGAGATAAGGAACGCACATACAATTTAGGTTAAAATTGCGGACGAAGGAATAGGTTGAAATCAAAGGTTATAGGAATATTATATGATCTTTTAAGACCGTTATTATTATTATTTTATTTTATTTATTAAATAATTATTATTATTATTATTATTATAATTATTATTATTATTATTATTATTATTTATTATTATTTATTATTTATTATTAGTGTTACGTTTCCTTTTTATGTTTTATTAGTGAAATTGGAGGTATGGCTGGTTGCGCAAAAGTAAATATTTGCCGTAAATAAGAATATATGCGTTTATTTAATTATACCGTTTTAGGTATAATTATTATTCTTATTATTATTATTATTATTATTATTATTATTATTATTATTATTATTATTATTATTATTATTATTATTATTATTATTATTATTATTATTATTATTAATTCCGATGGCGTGACTAGTTATTGGCGTTATTTAGTTATTTATTTAATACTATTAGTAGAAGGCAATAATTAATAGTTGGTTATTTCATAATTTCAGGGAGACGAGTTTGGGGCCAGGATCAGACCCGAGTTTTGGAATCGAGTTCAAGGTCGAGTTTAGGACCAAACTTAAAGATTGGATTTTCGATTGGACTCAGACGCAAGGTTGAGTCTAAATAAGGTCACTGGATATTAAGGCCAAGGCCGAAATTATTGATCAACTAAGTTGCCAGCCAAATTTGAAGGTCCAGGTTAACCTTAGGTTAGCTACTGAAGGCTAAAAACAGGCTACGGAAGATTCCGAAGGTCGAAAGGTCACACAGGCCGTTTGTAAAATTGGATCAGTTTATTCAAAGGAGTAGGGAGCACCTTCCGAAGGATCATTCGTCTGAATAACGACGTTTATAAAGGAAGTATTGCTCTTTTACCTTTTGTAAATGACTTTAACCGAATTTGTAAATAAATAAACATAGCCCGGGGTTATATTGTACTATATATATTTGTGTCGAAATAAATTGGTATATAACATTTAGCTTAGGTTAGTAATAGGTTATTTGTAAATTAAAGTTAAAACAGCCATAGGTAGGTAGGAATAATATTTGGAAATACATATATTATTATTATATATAAGAAAAACCAACTTTCGTGTCTTTTCAATCCCTTTGTTTCTTATTGTCACCGTAACAGGAAAAGTCCTCTGTAAAGGAACGCAACTTTTGCCTCCCACACTGTATCAAAAGGTTGCACAGTTTAGCATTTGGAAGGTGGATCAAGACGTTTATCGTTATAACACTCTATCAACCAACTATTCTGAGGAGGAATCCACTAGTATTGAACGAAGGGAGGACAATAAGGGAATTAATAAAGGTAAGAGACATTCTGTTGTTGGTTTTGTTTTGATTTGAAAGGAAAAATAATTTTTTTTATATATATATAGGGTATCGTTCTTTTTTTTGGTAACATATCGAATTTTTTTTTTTTTTTTGAAAATAATAGAATTTAATAATAAGTTTTGTTGGTTTCTTGTTTTGGAGAGGAAAAGGAAAGGATTTCTGATCAAATATTGAGGAAGTTTAAAAAACGAAATTTTTTTTTTTTCTTCTTTTCTTGTTTTTGAATATATTTCTGGCCGTGATTTTTTTTCTTTTGTCCAGGGTACTGACAATTGTAAGGAGAAAGGACGATTATTTCCCTCTTCGTAGAAATTTTCACTGTCGATAATAGCAGATTAAGAATTCCAGATCAGTAAGAAGCTTATAAGAGAACACATAAGGAGAATTTTTGTATTTCTTACTCCGTGGAAGAAATAAAGGGTATTTTTTATAATAATATATATATGTAATATATAATTAATATATTAATATATATATAAATATAATATTATATATATATTTACATATATATTATATAATAATATAAATATAGTATATATATATTAAAATATATAATATATATATATAATATATAGTATAGATATATAATAAATAATAAATATATATATATATATATATATATAGTATGTACATTTTTTGTGGTTGATTTGAATATATATTTTTTTTTTTCTCCTTTTTTTTATTTAACATGGGAAATTCAGATAAGGAGCAAGGTGATATAGTTAACATGGAGGAGACTAAGCAGCCAACCGAAGAAGTAAGCGCAATTGGGCACTTGGAAAGATTCCAAGTTGCCATAACAAAAGATGAAAACTTGGATACTGATCGAATGTTGACGGTATTAGAGGGAATATTTCAGGTGTTGAAAAGTAAGAAAGGACCCACACGTACAGAGGAGGAACCGATAGTCACAGCGCAGAAGAGTGAGGTAACAGAAGTTACCCAGACAGGACAAAGCACGGATCCTAAAGGAGGTCTTAACATAAAAAATAGAGTGAGGATCGAGGATCAGGCCTACCAAAATTGGAGGCTGACCCATGATCAAAGCATCAAACAAAGGAACATCCCAAAGAAGACACCACGGTATGAAACAGATGAGGAAAGTAGCTCAG
>JABUQX010077468.1:57500-62500 GCA_015478945.1 Trachelipus rathkii | reverse complement strand
CGTTATTCCGTTTCTTTGAAATGAAAAGTAACGAAAGTGCCGTTACTCCGTTACTTTTAGCTTATGACTACGACATTAATTACGGTATCTTAGGTAATTTATTGGTTTGTGTATATTAAATTTTCAACATTTTATCATTACCATTAAAAAAAATTACTAAATTTTTTTAATAATTATTACATAAAAAAAAATAATTATACATAAATTACAAAAACGTATACTGTATATTTGTTTGTATATTCGTTTTTAGCATTCCTTAATGAGGTTGCATTTCAATGTTTTCTGCAAGCATTCTGTTGGTTACCCTGTAATTTAAATAAAATATACACTTTAATTAGGATAAACATAAACAACAACATTGCATAAAAAATAACAACTTCTAATTTAATTATTAATTTTTTTTATTATTAATTTATTTTACTTCAATTTCTCCGTTTAAATTTTATAAATATATAAAATGAAATTTAAGCACTTTTAAGATACAGTGATTTAGTAAAAAATTTATTACAATTTTATTTTTGAAAATAATTTAAAGTTTTTCGAAAATAAATATGTGATATTTGATTTTTCATGTATAAAGCATGGCACAAATTTGAGGCTCCTCCTGTCAAGGTTATTGGTTTACAGTAGAAGTAAGCACCCAATAGCATACTTTGGTACAAAACACAAAACAAATTTCAGCTTATATATATATATATATATATATATATATATATATATAAAATATATATATATATATATATATATATATATATATATATATATATATATATATATATATATATATATATATATATATATATATATATATATATATATATATATATATATACATCATCATCATCATCATCATCATCATCATCATCATCATCATCACCCACATTCTTTCCCCAAGATTGGGGATAAGGAAGGAAGCACTAGAAGCAGAAAAGTAGAACAACAACAATGACGCAAGTCGAAAAGAAAGCCCAGCCAGCCTTTCTACATTTAAGTGAGAACTCGTCACAGTCAGAAAATCCACCCTAGGACTTCACGGTACTGCGACGAACCTTCACTGTGGCATCTCGTCAATGCATTGTTCATCCATTTGACCAGGTGGTCTCCAACCATACCCCCTTAACAAAACCCACGCCATTCCTCTATTATACCTTTCTTCTTGCCTCTACCAAACTCACATTCCTCTCCTCCAGGCATTCCTTTACTGACTCGATCCACTTTTTCTTCGGTCTCGCAGCAGGTCGATTCCCAACACACTCACCACTATACATCCGCTTAACACAACCTACTATCACGCATCCTTTCTACATGACCAGAACATCTCAACGTACTTTCATTTATTCTCTCATTTAATCCTTTCTCCACACCACACAACTCCCTATAGGAGTCGCCTCTTATATATATATATATATATATATATATATATATATATATATATATATATATATATATATATATATATATATATATATATATATATATATATATATATATATATATATATATATATATTATATGGAAGGACTTATTCTAAGTCTAAGCCTTACCAACGAAAAAGTATAGATTTTCTTTCACTTAAACTTTATTTTTATATTATTTTCTTCTTATTTTATGTTACGGGCATTACTGAAAGATATTTTCGTATCAGATTTTATTTTGTGATTTAAATTATGTACAGAGTTTATAATGCGTTGTGCGCGAGCTATTGTTTTCTATCTACTACAAATTCCTGCGCTAGAATAATAACACAGAATAAATGACATGGGTAATTTTTGGAGTGGCAATTTGCCAACCGTTAACAACTTTACAATTATGGCATTTCTCGCCATATATTCGTAATTATTACGAAGTATTCACATCAAATATACAAAATTATTTTATAAACAAATTATTAATGAATCCAATTTGTTGCATATATATATATATATATATATATATATATATATATATATATATATATATATATATATATATATATATATATATATATATATATATATATATATATATATATATATATATATATATATATATATATATATATTCTGGAATAAAATTCCTTCAAGGACAGGGTCCAATATTTGGCTCGATGCTACGCAATTTTCACTCCCTAAAATTGGACCAAAATTCCGATTTTGACCCTATAAATACCAAACTGTATCTTTTTTTGCCTTCTAAAACGTTGTTTTCTGTTTTTTTCTTGTCTGTAGTCATTCTTTCAGAATTTTCAATTTTTAAAAACCAATGTTTTTGAAACTTTTAGTATCAACTTCCAGAATTTTTTTCCGAAATGACTTCAAACTTGAAACAAACATAGATGGGTCCATTACACACAATAGTCACATTTGCTTTTTTCGATTTTTTGAGTTTTGTGTTCAGCGTTGTCCAATTTCAAAACCCACTTTTTTGGAATTTAAAATGAAAAATTGCGATAATTTTTCCTTTTCGGGCAGTGGATGAAATATTCAGGGCATATGTAGTCTGAAACGATACACATTTTTTACTTAGATAATTTCTTTGTATATAGATTAGTTTTGGATTTATTCTTGGAACAAATTTTCAAAAAAACTTTTTTTGGAAATTTTTAAAAAATTTTCTTTTTATTAAAGTACAATGCGTTCAGATGGACAATCTTAGGGGCGTGTTAGGTGTAAGAGGAATTGATAAAATCAGGAATGAACGTATTAGAGAGTTGTGTGGTATGAAGAAAGGGGTAAATGAGAGAATAAATGAAAGTACGTTGAGATTGTTTGGTCATGTGGAAAGGATGGATGATAGTCGGTTGGTTAAGCGGATGTATAGTGGTGAGTGTGCTGGGGGGGGGGGGAATCGACCGACTGGGAGACCGAAGAAAAGTGGATTGAGTCAGTAAAGGAATGCCTGGAGGAGAGAAATGCGTTTGGCAGAAGAGAGAAAAAAAGGTGCATAATATGAGTGAAAGGCTGGGTTTTGTGAGGGCGTATGGTTGTGGCCCGCCTGGGCCAAGGGATGAACCCTACATTGACGATAAGCCATAGTGATGGTCCGTCGCGGCCCCGTGAAGCTCTAGGGTGGATTTTCTGACTGCGACGAGTTCTTACTTTTTTAAAAGGTATAAAGGGGGCGGTAAGGCTGGGCTTTCTTTTCGACTTGTGTCATATTCTTCTACTACTTTTCTGTTTCCAATGCATGCTACGTACCCCCAGTCTTGGGGAGAGAAGGTGGGTATTTATATATATATATATATATATATATATATATATATATATATATATATATATATATATATATATATATATATATATATTTATATATATATGTTACTAATATTACGTAGTTTTGTAAATATATGTTCATAGTAGGGTAACTTTATATATAAATCACATTTTGGTGCGGAATAAATCAAAGGTCTGGACGCGTAACAGGAATTCAAAAAATTACTTATATATTTGTGAACTAGTGAAGAGGGGTAATAATTACATTTAAAAAAATTTAAAAGAAAATTGAATTCTTTATGCATAAGTTGGAAGGTGGAACTAAGGTGGTAAGCTCTATATAACAAAGTTTTAATGCTGTTACATTTAAAAACAAGAGGGATGTGACTAAAAAAATTTAGTCCTAAACCTGAAAAAGTCTTTTTTCGGTAAACACTTACGGTGAAATTTGAGTCTGATTTCCTAATAAGCATGTCCAAAAATGGTAGGGTGTTATCCACTTCATCTTCTTTTGTAAAATTTATATTAGTTAATTGAGCATTTAAGTAATCAAAAAAAGGTAAAACCTTATCTTTATCAGAAAAAAGTAGAAAAGTGTCATCCATAAACCTCTTGTAATGGGCTGGTTTGAAGGAGGGGGGACAATTTGATAACCAGATCTTTTCAAAATGGCTCAGATAAGAGTTGGCTAGGGTGGCGCTAAGTGGGGAACCCATGGCTAGAGAATCTGTTTGTTGGTACAGTATATTATTAAAAAAGAAATAGGTGTCTTGGGTAGCTAATGTAAGTAGAGTTTTAAATTCAGATCTATTGAAGCCGTTAAAACTATGATTTAACTGAAATATATCGTCTAGGAGAAATTCTATTGCATCATTTATAGGTATATTTGTGTACAGAGACTCAATATCAAAACTTGACATGAAATAATCGTTCAAATTAATGTCCAAAATCCAGTTCTTAAAACTATAGGAATTCTTAATTATATATTCATTATTTGCGAAAGGGGTCAAAAGAGGTACTAGAAATTTTGCTAGTCTATAATTATGTGTATTGAAAGCTGCTAAAATGGGTCTGATGGGAACATTAGTTTTGTGTATTTTAGGGAGACCGTACAATACTCCTGGTGAAGAACCATGAGAGTAGATATCATTAAATACTGATTTACTAATTTTGTTGGCTTTCAACATCTTACGCAAGAAACGATTAACCTTCTCCTCTAAATTGAGTGACAGAATCAAAGGATCTTTATTGTGAATTGGAGTAAACTTAGTAGTGTCAGAGATAATGTTAAGGATTTTATTAATATAATCAGCTTTGTCTAAAAGGACGACACCTAGGCCCTTGTCAGGTTTACAAATAATTGTTGAAAGATCATTCTTGAGTGATTTCAAAATACCAATATCAGTCTTCGAAATTAAATAAGAGAAAATTTTTGAAGCATTAAATTTAAAATAAAATTTTTGGGCCAGAAGTTTTACTTTAAGGGTAACTGTATTAAAGTCGGAATTGAATGGTTCATAATTCTTCAACGAGTAAATTAATCTCTCGAAAGCACTAAAATATTTATAATAATCTATATGATATACAGGCAAACAAAAATTCAGACCCAAGCCCAGGAGGCGCCTCCTGGGCTTGGGTCTGAATTTTTGTTTGCCTGTATATCATATAGATTATTATAAATATTTTAGTGCCAGATTTAACGAAGAAGAAGAGATATAGAATTCAAGAAGAGTTGCTCAGATACCCTTAAGTAAACTTCTGGCAAATTATTTAAGTATGCTAAGTATATGTATTCGAGACGATATTATT
>JABUQX010077468.1:17500-45000 GCA_015478945.1 Trachelipus rathkii | reverse complement strand
TTTGTGTTTAAGTAAGTTTAACTTAAAAACTATAGCTAATACTTACATTTATAGTTATAAAATATGGTAATGAAGTATAGGTATTTGCTAATCAATTAATGTAAGTAAATCGAAAAAATATTAATAATAACTATTTAAAATTTTTTTTTTAAAAAAAAAAGGTAAAATTTTTGCTGGGGGAATCTCAGAAAACCTAAAAAATATATAGGTAGGTATAAATTTTACCCATTTTTAGTTGACACTAGCTGAAATGAGCTTCCCTAACGTGTGTGTTAGTAGTAAGTAAGAAATGATAAATTAGCCGTGTTGCCAGATTCAGCTGATTTTTTTGGTTAAATCTGGCACCTTTGACAACTTTTTAGCTACTTTTTTGTTGTTGTTGGGTATGTTTATATTGGTTTCCGATGCCCCCGAGTCGATTCCCGTAGTTACCGAGTTGATTTGCAACCCCAGTCCATGGATAAGGGGGGTTGAGCCCCCCCAAAAACCTGGAGTGAATAGAAGAGAATGATTGAAATAGAGTCCTGATGTTAAGTGATGGAGCACATGTACCAGAGTCGGAGCCGGACTGGAATTCTGGCTCCAGCTGTATATTAGGTCAAATGAGATGTCTTTATATGTTTTTAATGACGTAGGTCTCTAATTTGAGGGCTCCAAGACCCTCAAATGAGCTCGGACCCCCTGGAGTATGGTCCCAACTGAAAAGCAGAGTGCATCTGAAAAGCAGAGTGCATGGCAGAGAAGACAAAGGAAGATGGAATTGAATGGAATTCTGAAATTGCAGCTGGTTCTTAAATGTTAAATAACTTCTTAATGGAAGATGCTATCAATATGTGGTTTATATGTATACATACCTTAAAGTCTGATTTGAAAAAGACAGAGTGGTGAAATTTTTGTTATTTTTCAATTTTGGTACACAGACCTTATAACATAAAAATTAAAATTTTACAAAAACTGATTTGAAAGGAAAATAAAACATATTGCTTATTTATATTTATTTTTTTTTTTTGCAGGTCACTGCACCTGTTAGTCTGCTACAACTTTTATTAAAAAAAGTTTTGGTAATAGTCCGTTTGAGGGTAATGTATCAATATCGATATTTTAGAAAAGATAATCGATTTTATAATATTGCCTTCTAGGAGAGTTGGCATTTCGTTTAAATTACAGAATGTGTTTGAATGCATGCAATCGATATTAAAAAAATATAAAAAGAACAAAATTCGTAATTTAAGCACACATTTATTTACACATAAATATAAAATATTATTGGCAAATATTCAGGAAATTGTGATCAGTAGAAAAATTTTGCAGTAGTATTTGACTCAGGCCGCGTTCGTCCACTCGCTAAATTCGTGAAGCGAGGTGAGTCTCTCTCTCTCTCTCTCTCTCTCTCTCTCTCTCTCTCTCTCTCTCTCTCTCTCTCTCTCTCTCTCTCTCTCTCTCTCTCTCTCTCTCTCTCTCTCTCTCTCTCTCTCTCTCTCTCTCTCTCTCTCTCTCTCTCTCTCTCTCTCTCTCTCTCTCTCTCTCTCTCTCTCTCTCTCTCTCTCTCTCTCTCTCTCTCTCTCTCTCTCTCTCTCTCTCTCTCTCTCTCTCTCTCTCTCTCTCTCTCTCTCTCTCTCTATATATATATATATATATATATATATATATATATATATATATATATATATATATATATATATATATATATATATATATATATATATATATATATATATATATATATATAAATATATATAATAATATATATATATATAATTATATATATATATTATATATGATATATATCATATATTTTATATATAATATAATTAATATATTATTATATATATATTAATAAATAATATAATATTAATTTAATATATATATATTAATATATATTATATTAATTATATATAATTATAATATATTATAATAATTTAAATATATATATATATATATATATTCCTCAGAGTAATTCAACCGTTATCAGTTGGTAATGATGGGGAAGCGCTTTGCTGTAGTTCGATTTTTTGAAGTATTATATTTATGATGAGAGTTGGAATTCATGTTCAATAATATGGTCACATCAATTGAATTCGTCCGTGAGGCTGAACGAGGAAGGGAAGCCATATTTAAGCATGTACATTCAACCAATTCACACACCACACCAACCTATATAATATTATATTAAATTATATATGCTTATATGTATATATGTTATACTTTAGTATATATATATTAATATATATATATAAGTATATTATATATATAATATTATTATATATATAATATACTACTTGTATATAATATAATGATAAAATTGAAATATTAAATGACACCTAACCTATACCTTTCAATGATTGTCCCTCCCTAAAGCAAATGTCCTGACAAAACTATCTATTTATTATAGATTGACACCTCTTGACTTAATCCCGAGACATCAGATGCAATTCGATACCGCTGTGGTATCCCAATATCTCGGGATCGCCCTCTTCTCATAGGAGGTGGTACGCGGGACCCAACAAAGTATTATTAATAATATTTTAATATTATTAATTAATAAATAATATTAAATAATAATATATAAATTATATAAATAAGATATAATTTATTCTATATATTATAATTTAAATATGTATAATTACTCTTCTTTAATTGAATAAATTATTTAAATTAAATCTATATATATATTAACTTATATATAACATTAAATAATATATATAATTAAACTTATAGTTAATATATTTTTTAAAGATACAGAGAAAATGGCTCACAAATTATGTATATCACATTCTTATTTTATATCATTTTCACAAGAATTCCTATTTCTGGCAATTTGGAGACTATTACTAAACCAACATGCCCATAATGTTCGAAAAAAAAAAAAAAAAAAAAATAAAAAAAAAAAAAAAAAAAAAAAAAAAAAAAAAAAATAAAAAAAAAAAAAAAAAAAAAATGAAAAAAAAAAAAAAAAAAAAAAAATAAAAAAAAAAAAAAAAAACAAAAATAAAAAAAATAAAAAAAATAAAAAAAAAAAAAAAAAAAAAAAATTATTATTAGTGCTAAAAAAAGCGCCAGTTTTTTTTTTTTTTCCCTTTCTCATTCACAACCCACCTTCATAATATAAGTGTAATATTCAATGTATTAATTTTATTAATTCTATTTCTCTAAGTTCATATCCCCCCGAAAATTGAAGTCAATAATCCTATTTTACAATTATATATAATATAATAGGTATTATTTTAAAGTTCGTATAACACTGACAGCGATTGTTGAGGAAATTAGAAAATTAAATTGAATTTTTTTATTTATTATTTTAATGCGTTTTTTTTTTTTATCCTTTTTTGCTCTTTTATCTCGTTTCCAATATAGGTGTTATCTTTATTTAATTATTATTTTACTGATTTTCAATATTTATTTAAATCTCCTTATTTATTGGAATAAAATAATCGATTCAACTTTATAATAAATATTAAATAATTACGCTTTTTCCATGACTTCTGGACGAGCTTAGTTTCTTTCTGAAGTATACGATAGACATTTATTCAATATTTTATAAGTAGAATTATGATTGACCGAATTTTCCGTAATCCATACCAGGTGAGCGCACCAGACATCTTATTTTTAAAACCCGCACGCACCTGGAAACTTTGAAAATGTGGTGCATCGTTCGCACGCAACTCGGTGCGTCGGCAACGCTAGTATGAATGTGTGGAAAACTTATGTAAACGTTGAAATTTAGGGAGTTATACTAGTGTTTAAAACCGCGAAGCTTTTGACGGCCTCGCAACGCAGTTTGGAATTATGTCATATAGAAATTGACATTGCTTCCATATGTAAAGATATTTTCCTAGCGTTTAAAACGCCGAGCTGTTGACGCTCTTGCTAACGTCAGTTTTCAATTATTCTATAGGATAGGACATGCTCCATTTGTAAGGATATTTTTAGCGTTTCAAACGCGAAGTTTGACGCCGTTCGAACGTCAGTACTATTTGAATTATGTCATGGATAGGGACATTTGATCCATTTTAGTAAAATAGAAAATTTCTAGACGTTATTACAAACGCGAAGGTTTTGACGCCTGCTCTAACGTCAGTTTCTGAATGTCATGGATGGACATCTGCTCAAATTCGTAAAATATTTTTCCTAGCGTTTAAAACGCGTAAGCTTTTATGACACATTTGCAACGTCAGTTTGAATATGATCAATGGATAGGACAGTGTGCTCCATTGTTAAAGATATTTTCATCGTTATAAATCGCGAAGCTTTTGGACGCCATTGTACGTCAGTTGAATATGGTCAATGGATAGGAATTTAAGCTCCATTTGTAAGTATTTTCCTTAGCGTTTAAACAGCGGAGCTTTTAGAGCCATTATGCTAACCGCTGTTTTGAATAAGTCAAATGCGATATGAGGAACATTGCCCATTTGTAAAGAATCTCTTCCTAGCGTTAAAACGCGAAGCTTTTGATCGACTCTTGACTAACGTCTAAATATTTTGATATTTATGTCAGTGGATAGGACATTGCTCCATTTGTAAAGATATTTTCCTAGCGTAAACGCGAACTTTTTTGACGACCTTTTGCGTAACGTCAGTTTGAATATGTCAATGGATAGACATTGCTCCAATTTGTAAGATATTTTCTAGCACTTAAAACGCGAAGTTTTGAGGCCTTTGCTAACGTCAGTTTTGAAATATTGTCAATGGATAGGACATTTGCTCCATTTGTACAAGATACTTTCCTAGGTGTCGTTAAAACGCGAAGCTTATTAGACGCAGCCTTCTGAACCGTTCAGTTGATATGTCAATGCGAAGGCATTGCTCCATTTGTTTCCTAGCGTTTACAAACAGCGATAACAGCTTTTATGACGCACTTGCATACGTTCAGACTTATGAATTATGTTCAATGACTAGGCTACATAATTTCCATTTTGCAATAAAAGAGAGTAACATATTCTGCTTAGCGTAAGTTTTATCTTAAAGCGCGATAAGCTTTATGACGCCTTCGACATAACGTTACAGATATAACTGAATATTCGTTTAATTAGCCTTGATTATATTGCTTCCATTTGTAAAGGTCTGGACTTCCTTTAGTGATTTGTACTTAGTTTCCAATTAGCATGCCTGCAGATGTGGTGATATCCAAGAAAAATAGGAATTGGAATGAAAAAATTTAGACATCCCTTAGGAGGATTTATGTTGTACCCGTTGATTTCTATCTTTATGTAAATATATATAAGGGATTAAGATGTTTAGAAATTATATAAGGATGAAAATAATAAGTATAACCTACTGCTCACGTTTCCAATATTGTTTCGATAGCAAATATGGCGTGGACGTTTTTTATTTGCATTTTGGTAGGTATTTTAGCATTATGCCTGAATACGCGCAAAAATTGGAATCCTTTGTAGCCAAACTACCAATTATAATTTTATTTGCTGAATTCCAGCGATCCAAAAATAATATAAAGAAGAATAACCTAAACTTCCAACGATACTAAGAAATATACTTTCCACAATCTCTACTCTCAAGTTATTTCCCTTGGTATTATACTGTATAATCTAACATAACTATATCTTACAAGCACTAAGATAAACTAATAAATAAAAATAAAATTTATTAATTATAATAAAATAATAATAATAATATAATAATATATAAATTAATATTAATAAAAATAATAATAATAATAATAAAATAATTAGATAATAATACTGGAGGAAACCCAAATTTTTCTGATGGATTTGGTATATAAAAATCTTTTCCGGTTGTTGATGTTGTTGCACAAGCAGTTCCACATAAATAGAAGATCTATGATGATTGCATTTGACGTCATGAAGAAAATCCTCAGTATTGTGCCTCCACATTCACATGAAATACTAAAAGAAAAGGTGGCATTAATTCATTTTTTTTTTCTTTCACAGCAACTTGATTCAGTATGAAATAAAAGGCAAAAATTTTGATCAAGATACAAAATTATATTATAGATTATTCTGTATTTGTATTACCCAACCCATGGTTTGTAATTCCGTACATCTGTGAAAAAAATCTTTGTTAATTGAAGAGAGTCGATTTTGCTTGTTGAGGACTTATTCTGAAGTTATCGTAATCAGAATTAAAGTTTGAGGAGGGAAGTGATTCTCTTATTTTATTTTTTTTTGGGGCGGGCGGCAATTTTCAAGGTGTCTACGATGTGAATCAATGTCAAAACTGGCAGAGATATGAACATATAAAAGAAATAAATAGATTTTATTGGCACTGATGTATTTGTAAATACATATAAACAAAACGTAGTATATATATATACATATTATATAGTAATAATATATATATATAACAGTAATATAAAGATATACTATATTAATATAATATATATATACTACTAATATATATAATTCTAATAGAATATATATATTATATAAAACTTAAAAATATATACAATAGAATGACTAATATGTAATAGAAACATTTATATGGGCCTTAATAATACTATATTATATATATATTAGTATTATTATAGCAGATGTTATGCAGCAGAACCTCATAAAACAGAATGAAATTTGTTACTGTTTATTTTCTATAGTCTCTTTAAAAGAGTTGTTTTAATTCGCTGCAAATTATCACACATTTATTTTACATTACCCATTTTAAATCAAACATATCAGGGAAGTTCTATTTAAAAATTTTCTGTATAATTACAGTTGAATTAGTTTTTCTTTTCTTTCCAACATATGAAGACAAATTGATTTGTCAGTCAAGTAAAGGGACTCGTGGTCCAGAATTTTGTGTGAGAAGGGAAACATATGATTGATTAATATTCCGATATAGCATAGAAAAAATTAAATGCCCGTAAAAAAATGTTATGCATTTTTTGGAGATTCATTAACTAGACTGTTTGTCTCGGATGAGTCCGTTTCTTACCTTAAGTTAGATTTTGGTGTTGGTGAGTCTTCTACTTAATTAGACATTGGTTGTCGGTGAGCACTTTCTATATAGACTTGGTTCTGTCGTTGAGTCATTATCTACTACATAGACTTGGCTTGATCGGTGAGTCTGTTCTACTATTGAGATAGATTGGTGTGATCGGTGAGCCTTCTACTTAACTATAACTTGGTTGATCGGTGAGTCTTCTACTAAGTAGACTTGGTGGTCGGGAGGGGGATGAGG
Organism: Trachelipus rathkii; assembly: GCA_015478945.1. Lineage (NCBI taxonomy): Eukaryota > Metazoa > Arthropoda > Malacostraca > Isopoda > Trachelipodidae > Trachelipus > Trachelipus rathkii. The sequence continues at coordinate 37,851 of JABUQX010077468.1, read as the reverse complement.
TCTTTCTACTAATAGGACTTGGTTGTCGGTTGAGCCTTACTACTTTAATAGACTGGGTTGGCGTGAACCTTTCTAGCTTAATAAGACGTAGTTGTCTGTGAGTCTATCTCTACATCTAATAAGACTTGGTTGTCGGTGAGTCTTTCTATTAATGAAGACTTGGATCGGTGAGTCTTTCTATTGATTAGTAGTTAGTGTGTCGGTGAGGTCTTTCTTACTATAGACTTGTTGTCGGTGAGCCTTTTACTTAATAGACTTTAGGTTTGTCGCGTAGAGATCTTTCTACTTAATAGACGTTGGAGTTGTCGGTGAAGTCTTTCTTACTAATCAGACTTGGTGAGTCGGTGAGTCTTTCTGACTTTAAAGTAGACTTGGTTGTCGTGAGCATATTCTACTAATACGACGTTCGTTGTCGAGGGAGTCTTTCTACTTAATAGGACTTTGGTTGTACGGTGAGGCTTTCTAGTGTGAATAGTTTGCTTGTCGGTGAGTCTATTCTACTTAATAGACTGATTGTCGGTGAGTCTTAAACCGGAACTACTTAATAAACCTGGATTAGTCTCGAGTGAGGACTTTTACCTTAATAGACTTAGGTTTCGGTGAGTCTTTCTACTGTAATAGACTTGGTTGTCGTGAGTCTTCGTACTATAATAATTGGTGTCGGTGAAGCCTTTAATCAACTTAATGACTTGGTTGTCCGGGGAGTCTTTCTACTTAATAGACTTGGTTGTCGGTGAGTCTTTCTACTTAATAGACTTGGTTGTCGGTGAGTCTTTCTACTTAATAGACTTGGTTGTCGGTGAGTCTTTCTACTTAATAGACTATGCGTTGACGGCGAGTCTACGCATTCTGCATATGTGAAACAAAGAAAGATTCTTTAGAAAACTATCCTTGTAGTGGTTTATCAAAAATAGATACTCTACGATGTTACTGACAGAATCTGCGTCATGGTTGTTATATGAACAGCGGCGATAGAGACATTGGGAATTTTGGAAGTTTTGGTTAAATATGTCCAAGTTAATTGCAATATTGATTCTGTATTTCTGTCAAAAGAATAGAAATGAGCTCGATCGCCATATGTTTATAAATATTTATAGAGTTAGAATATTTTCTTAACAGTTATTGTGACTAATGATATTTGAATTCATTACTAGACTACAGAGGTGAAAAAAAAGTATTCTCAAATTGAATATTATTTTTAGATGGGAGGAGGGAAAAGAGAGAGGATGAGAAGGAAGAAGAAGATTGCTAGAGATTTAATATTATATTTTAATAGTATATAAAGTATAATATATAATATATAATAAACAGATAAATATAGAAATTTCTATTCTGAGTGCTCGTTTCTATAATTTCATTATTATTATAATATTTATATAATCTAATTTATTATTCATTCGATATAAACATTATTAATTATATGCCGTCCGCTACTTTGGCACATCGTGTGTGCAACAGATTTGTCCGCCAAGGCAACAGGGTCGGGTTATCACGATCCCATGTCCGGAAATTGGATGTAGATAAAATTACCCTCTCTAGAATAGCACAGAACCCCATTAGGTCGGGAACTTTCCATATTATATGAATACTATTAATATAATATATAGTATAATATAGTATATAATATTATATATATATATTATATATTTATTTATTATATAGAATATATATATATATTACTATTAGTTATATACTAATTAACTGTATTAGGCATTAGGAGAATATTTAAATAATTCAAATATAATCAGACATTCTCCTCACTCTTTCTCCCGAACCACTAAATTTTAGCCCCAAATTACTCCCGCAAAGGATTTTTATTTATATATACTTATATATATCATATACTATATATAATTATATACTATATATTAATATGTATAATATTATAGTTATATATTATAAATATATATATAATTATTTATATTATTTATAATATTATATTATATATTATAATATATATATATTATTATATTATTATTATATATATATGATTATATTATATATAAATAAAATTTATATATTTATTTTTTTAAAATTTTAGTTATAATGGGCTATATATAATATTATATATAATAGAATAATAGAAGAGGAGGATAATAATAGTACTCTTATATACTTGAACGTAAGTCACTATATATATATCTCTGTGACTCGGCTGATATATTAAGTATACCTAGGATAATGGCAAATATTAGAATTAAAATTCTATCGACGATTAGTTAGATACTTTGAAGGGTAATCAATTATGTGTTAAATAGGGTTTTATAGAATACAATCCCAAGAAAAAAGAATCCTCTTCTCTGTAAAAAATAGATAGTAGAAACATATCATTCATTAATACATTATAATGATAGTTACGTTTTACCTCAATTAAAAAATTTCATTACACGATATATTAATTAATGAACGCACAAGTCGAACGTTACGTAAAAAGTCTCAAGACGACTCAAAACACAGAAAGTGTTGTTCTATGGATACGAGAGTGGAAAACGTGAAAATAATTTTGAGCTTTCAGTTTGCATATCTCGCTCTCCACTCTTTCTTCTATTCCCTCTCTCTCTCTCTTCTCTCTCTTCTCTCTCTCTCTCTCTCTCTCTTTCTCTCTCTCTCTCTTCTTCTTTCTCTTCCTTCTTCTTCTTTTCCCTCTATTTCCTCTTACTCCATCTCGTCTATTCATCATTTCCATCTCTTTCTTGTTCTCTCATTGCGTAGGAAATTTCAGACTAGCGCACACTGCCACTCGACTTAGAAATTACGTGAGGAAATGTTTTAATGTATGGGCACATTTGGCCTTCATATTGACGTTAACAGGTTTACTGAAACGACCAGGATTCCCCAGTGGGCCTGCGAATGGGTCCTTATGTGGCTAAAGCGTTCTCCCCCAATGATGGACGTTATCGGTTGTGAAATGTTGCATGGTGGATAAATGTTACTATTTAACGTGTGTTATGGCCACTCTTATGCACGTTAATTGATGATTGCTACTCATCGTTGGTCATGCTCAATGATCGTTGCGTGGTATAGTGTGTACACCACGGAATTGCTGATCCCATAACGCGACTCGACACGACTCTTTGCCGCAGTAGCTTGTTGGGTTCTCTGGTGGTTGTATTTATCTGTCTCAACCGTCCTTCTCAAATATTGACCACACATGTTTCACATAGGGTGTAGGACGGGAGTGTTTGCAGGTCCGAATCCAATGCCTGCTCTGATCGTCATCTGTTGTTAGTTTTGGTGACTGCACTCTGCTTGCGGGTCTTGCGTTCATTGCATTATAGGTAATCGTAATTCTCTTCAACCGAGTTTAATAGGGTGTATATCTCAGCAATGTGCAGTCAAGAGAGTAGAGTATCTCTGATAGATAAGTATAACGTTCCTGAGGGTGTGGGAACGCCAATACATAGGTCGTGCAATCTTACGACTCGCTCAACTGAAAAGATAAGGTCCTCTCTAACCAGTAAGAGATTCCACACCAAATATAGTCTCGCCCTCTTATTAGGTCGCCGATAGACTCTGGGTCACCGATCGGAGGTTAGAGACTTGACTTTGGACTCATCCCATAAAGAGCCACAATCGCCGATGGTATAATCACAGTGTAAGGTGTTCCCGTGTCTCAAATAATGCTAAATCGCAGCATCGTACGGATGCTTTCGCATGTGTGAGTAGTATCGTGTTCTATGGCCCCCTTCCGTAGCTGCAGATATTATGTCGCGAAGGCGTCACGTACGTATCTCTAATTAGACATACACACTGGTCCCATAGCTGCTTCTGCTAGCTTGTAGTCTCAAAGTGCTATTGCTGGTGTATAGCGGTCTTCTTACAGGCCCTGATACGCTAAAAACGGTCTTCACGCCAGTTGTGTAGCGTTAGTCATCTTTGCACCCCTCTCTCTCGCACGCTTTTGATAGTGCTTTCTGGGTTCGTGTTACCGCGTGCACACGTATCGCTTGCATGTTGTAGTGCTCGCTAACAAATACAAATCGTCGAACCGAGTTCCGGCTATAATCGTACGAAAACCCTATACTCGCTACTCGGTGTAGGAGTGTGATAAAATTGTATGCCCCCATCACGTGTTATGAGTTAACGCTATCACATAATGCCTTCCATTGGTTGTAGTCGGATAGTAAATTCCATAAATACCTTGAATGGTAACACGTACTCACTACGTTGATACGTTACTATCACATCAATCACTATAACTCACCCATCCATAATACTTCTCCACAATCCCCAAAGTGCTGATATGTTTGTGAGTATTTTATTTACAAGTAATTCTATTTTCTTTCAATAGCGATGGAGGACCCTATACGCCCCCAACACTATTAGCTCTAGACGCTCATAATAATACTCGGTAACCTATAACGCCCCCAACATACATTATGCGCGTCAGTATAACTGTGTGGTCACCTGAATTGACTATGCTATTTCTCATAATTAAAGTTTCACAATCGTCTGGTTCTCATTTTCATGTAACCGTGTTAACGTCTAATATGAACCAATGATAGGTGCTCTTTTTTATATTTTATTGAACATTATAATATATATTTAATATATATATATACATAATTATATTAATATATAATATATACATAGTATTAATATCTATATATATATAGATATATAATATTATTATCAATTATATATTATAAATATGATATATATATATAATATAATATATATATATAATTAATAATTATTATATTTAATAATATAATATAATAATATATATATGTTTATTATATATATGTTAAATTTATATTAATATATACTGTTATTGTTATGATAATAATTTGTATTTTATAAATATTATGTATATATTATAATATAAAAGTTATATATAATGACAAATAATGATAATAATTTTATAAGAAATAAATGATATAAATAAATCTAATTTTTTTTAATTATTTAGTTATTTATTTCAATGAAATTTAATAAAGTAAATTTAATAATATTAAGATTATATATATATAATTTAATAATACATATTTATTTATTATAATAAAATTTAGATATTAATGTATGTCATGATACATATTGACTGAGTTTATTTTATTACAATAATTATTATATATTATATATATTGGCAATTATTGATGGTGTGTCGTGATTTTTGCCATATTGAAAAGCACCTATAAAAATATATTTAATGGTTTTAAAAGATTCATATATTTTAAATTTATATTGAAATCTAAGTCTGTAGTACGGTGTAAGAAATTTTTATACAAAATATTGTCCAAACACAAAGTCTTAAGAGTAAAACGACTAATGTGACCAGACCCTAACTCACTCCAAAATAGACTTTTCTCAGCAAATGTAATGTTTAGCCGAATACTAATTAATTTTTATAAATATGGATGAATATTCGCAGATATACATTTCTCAAAATCATAGAAATTTTCATTATTTTTTAATTATGGAAAATCTAATTTTATGATTTTGTAAATGCCTTTATAAATTTAATTAATTTTCTATCTATCTATACAAAAATTTTATTTTTAATTTATTTATTAAATTTTCACACCAAAAAATTTTTAACAATTTGTTTAATTTCTTTCTAGGGGACAAGTATTCTTTCCTTCATTTATGTCTCTTTTATCTCTATATCTGTAACTCTTTGTAATAAAATAATACATAAATTTCTCAAGAAAAAAATCTAGTAATGAAGAAAAGGTAGCATTCTAATTTTACTGAATTGAGTAAAATATGTAAAATCGAACTTATAAGTGAATATTAGATTTGTTCCTCCGTCCTACTATCTTGTCAAAAAGATAGGGGTTGAAAGAAATAAATTAAATAAATTCATATACTAGCAGAATCAGCATAAAATTCTGAGTGGAGGAATGAGATAAACATAATGTTAAATACCAAAAATGATTTATACCTATGGTTTTTTAAAAGTAAGAATATATTAATATAATATTAATATATTATATAAATATATTTAAATAGTAACTTCCTTATGTAACTTAATGTTCTCTTAAAAAATCTAGAGATATTATAATTTTCATATATTAACGTAATTGAAGATAAGGAAAGAGAAATGTTTTGACTCTATATTTTCACTTTATAGGTTATTATTTACAATGCTCTAATAAATACTTCAATTTCTTATTCGTACAGTATATACTTTTTATATAATATTATGTAAATAATATTCACATCTTGAGTATTCCCAATGATTGTGTTTACTGTTTTCTATTGATCAATAAATTAATGAACTTAACGAATACATGATTATCGATCTTTTAAAGAATTAATGATGATGGAACAGTCTAAGACAAGGAGATAATTTCCTTTATTGTATTTTTAAAGCTTTTAACAGAAACTGTCTCTTCAGCGTAGAAACAGTTCTATAGTTTGATCCTTCTAACCAGTTGGACTTGCTGTTGAATTTCTTTGATTTCCCTTGAAATGATCACTATTTCACTGAGAGGGGTCTCTCTAAATGTGCAAGACGAACAAACCCAGGTGATTCTCTCCGTCATGGAGAAGTAAAATCAATTTACTTTTCCTTCAACTAAAACACACAAACAGTATTTCAAATTTTAGTTTCCCAGAAATTGATTATATTTATAATTCATTCCAGAATCGTCCAGTTTCTTTTTTCCTTGACAATAAATACTTTTTTCTCAGTAGAGAAAAACAGTAATCTTTCTGGCTACCCTTCCTCACATTCTTCTGGAATTTTGAAAAATATACCATCCCTAGCTCTGCTGCACCATCATCTCTTACTTTCGTTTCATCTAATTGCACTACTGCTATTTTAGATTTAAGTAAATCCTAAAACTTTAACCTTTGCTCAGAACCATTCATCTAATTTCATTTCAGACAATTCTGGAGCTATTCCTATTTCTCCACCTTCCTTCAACTCATTTATGTCTAGCATTGTAATTTCTTGCAAATGCGTAATTTCTGCTTAACAATAAAAATGAGATTAATCTTAATGGTATCTCTCTCCAGTCTCAGTGAAAACATGTGCTTCCAAGCTTGGACCCTGCCTTGGTAAATCGTTTCGTCCCTGTTTGTCTATTTCTATCTCTACTTCACGCTAAATCGGGCACTCATTCAACCTAAGCATAAGAAGGGAGACTAATCTGAGCAAACTAACCATCGTCCTATAGCTTTAATATTTGCTATTTCAAAAGTTTTTAAAACTATTCCTAAACGGAAGATTTGGAAACGTCTTAAATGTTTCTCTAATCTTACTTATATCAGATCACCAGTTTGGTTTTACTTATGAAACTCAACTGGTGCTCATACTCTTGACCCTTACTCTTAGTCCTCTGCCCTTCCGCTGTCGCATACGACATATCGAAAGATTTTTAAATTTACTAAAAATACTGAATATAGTACCAAATACAGTGTATCTTTTTTTTTTAATAGAGATAGAAATATTTATTGCAATAATTTTATTTTAACATTCATTTCTTTCAATTTAGCTATTCTCTCTGGATTCTAGATACTAAATAAAATTTCTCATTAACGCAATAAAAAGAGAAAAGACATCATACTTGTATTTCCTGAAAATAAATTATAGATTTAGCTTAGTTTGAAAAGAAATTTACCATTCCTCTCTAAGTCACCAAACAAATCTTAGAAAGATAAAAGAAAAACTCACATACATAAATTTGCTAAACGACAAATATGAAATTTCAGTAGTTTATTTGGCTAGACAATATTGAAATCCCTTCCCAGAAATGGGCTAAAAAATATTATTTCAATTTTAAATATTTGCAGCTAATAAACACTAATTAAAATTACTATACACTTCCTGAAAGTAATTGATAATTATCTTTTATCTAACTTGTTTTACTTTAAGTTAAGAGTAAATAGGATGAATAAATTTTAATCTTTTATTTCAAGATGTCTTTACAGTGTCTACCTTGTATATTCCGTGCCAAAGAGTTAAAAAAATAGGAACTTTCCTACTTTAAAACTTAAACACGAAATAAAAAGTTACATAAACGAATATAAAATTTTACTTTATTTTTATCATCAATAAAAAGAACCAAAAACTTTAGCCAATGAAAGAAGAAAAGGAAAGAAAATTGCAACTCTGAATAAAATTATTGGTTTAATTAATTAAACTTAATTAGAGAGACAGAATTTCTTTATCTAATTTCTTCAACGCACTTTTCTTTTATGATTATAATATTTATGAAGCAATTATGGTAAACGTTCATATAAAACTGCAAAATTCAGTCCTCAAATATATGTTCTTTCCCCTTCTCGATTCTCTACTTAATCTGTTTTTATGATCTCTATTTTCTCTTTTATTTTCACATATTCAACTCATAAATCTTCTCGCTAATTCACATTACTCATGAATTTTATGTTTTATCTCATTTCCTTTTCAACAAAGGTCAAGGAGAAGAGAGAAGAGAAGGCACTCTAATTCCTCTTGAATTTTGTCTCCTCTCTTCGACATTTGTTGGAATTATATATAATTTTTTGCAAAAAATTAGAATATGTCGCGAAAAATCTATGAACTGCTCTATTATATGCGGTATTCATATTTAACGATAAAATGTTAAATATTTCATCATGCAACACTTATCAAGTGATTCCCCTCTGTACATAACTCAGTCTAAAGCAAACTTTGATGGACGAATTTTTTTTCTTGCATTTATCAAAAATTTTAATTTTTGGCATAATTCACAAAACAAAACTTTTACCAGTTTGTCGAGTATGTGAGCAGTTCTTTTATGTTATCACTATACCGTTTAGTTTTTGTTCCAAAACTTTTTTCATTTTACTCTGAAGATTTTATGCATATTTAAGAATTTCAAGTATAAACTTGTTCAAGATAACAAAATGTGCTATCATCTCCGACATACAGAAGCAATGGACATTTCAAGTGATCGCATAACCAGAAAAAATTATCGTAAGTTTTTCATTTTCAAACTCAAAAAAGTTGGGTTTCGAAACTGTGAACCAGCTGAGAGCTAGATCTCAGCAGTGGGTTCGGCAACTCAACCATTGCTGAGATCTAGCCTCAAGATCAAAAAATGCAACAGATATTTTTAGGCAATAGATTAATTCTTCGAGTTGTTCAAACTACAAGTTAATTTCAAACAAAAATGGAAGACGTGATTAAAAAAATATCAAAACAGCTGTAAAAAGGAAAACACAAAAGAAAGCAAAATAGTTTTACAGAAAAGACATCCGAAATCGACGTTTTAAGGATAAAAAATTTGCTAAAGTTTGCTTTTAATTTTGCCAAAATTGGCTGAACAATATGAAAATTATTTCATTTCCGGAATGGGCTAAGTCCGAAAAGTTGCATAACAAAATCCAAAGCTAGAACTTATTAATAAAAAATCTTGAAATGTTTATAAAAATGTGAAAAATAAAGCATAAAAAATAATAAAAACTTATAATTCAAAACAAAAAACGACAAAAAAAGATATAAAATAACAAAAAGTTATTAACGAAAAATAAAATTCAGGTTTCTAAAAAATAATAAAAGGTTTTAAGACTGAATATCTTTAATGTGTGCGGGGAGTTGGTGAGGTGCATGCACATCGTTAATCGGTGTCCATGCAATGAAAGAGGATTTTAATAATAAAAAATTAATAAAATAAAATCGTTTGATAATTCTCAGTAATACATACAAAAAATATGGTTAAAACCCAAATAATTGAATTGTAAAATTAATAAAACTTTTAAATAATTACAAGTTACGCAAACAAAAAATAGAATTCAAATTGTTAAATAAAATTAATTTTAAAGCCTGAAGTTGAAAAAAAAAACTCTATATAAAAAAAAAAATAAAAGCCACAGCATAAAAAAAAATAATTAAGTTAATTAAAATGTAGATAGGGACACCCCCTACTTTTGAAAGCCAAATTAAAATTTTCACATTTTTTAATTATCCAAATTATTAGAAAAATTGGCTTCATTGAACATCGGTGTCTTTTTGAAAATTCTAATGATCCTTTATATAAAAAAATTACTTAGAGAGTGGTTGAACTAAATAATTGAGAATCCCAGCTCTAATTGCATCCCCTGTGTTCATCTCAAAAAAATGCTTCATTTAAATGATAGAAAATCTATTTTTTTTTTTGTAAAATTTTGCAAACCCCCAACCCAGACTCGGACATTACTAAGTAAATAAAATGGAAGCCGGAGGGCCGGTTGGTGGGTAAAATTTATCAGATTTTGTGCAAGTAAAACTCCTAAAATTTGGTACTTCGAAACATAAATCGAAGTAAAATAGAGAATCGGACATAAAAATTGCGGTTTCGCAACCTGAAATTTGGGCTCATTTGCCAAAAATCGAATAACGCGTCCAAATTATACCATCTGATTGGAGAGATTGGTCGCATATCTCTAGGTCATGGTTCTAACCTTTTTGAGTCAATGGACCCCTTAAGAATCTCATGAAAGCTATGTACCCCTTACCCAGAATGAATTACATATATAAGTATATATATATATATAATATTAATATTATATATATATATATATATATATATATATATATATATATATATTATATAAGTATATATATATATATATATATATATATATATATATATATATATATATATATATATATATATGTATGTATTATATATATATATATATTATAATAGTATATATATATATATAGTATATAATTTACTATATATATACTATATATTATACTATTATATTATAGAATAATATATATATTTATACTACAATAGTGGCTAATCATATACTCAGAGCTAGTGATGGCCTTTTTACACATGCCATTCAAAGAAAAAAAATTATGTTATTGCTACCAAAAAGAGAAAATTACATTGAGACGGTTGCTGCTGCTTCTTTTCACACTTCCCTCTTATCTTCTTCTATCGCCTCTATGTATCGCCTTTATCGCTCTATACACAACTGTCAGTCTGGCCGTGCGGCGTCCTTTTTATACCGCTATAATAAGAACTAGGAACATTCCAGATGCCTAGCCAAACGACTCTTAGTTCTTATCTCATAGCGGTATCAAATAAGACGCCGCCTCGACACGACCAGTATTAACAGTGTGTACAGACGGCGTATTAATAAGGCGACTACATCGAGGAGAAAGCAAGGAAGATAAGACGGGTCAAGGTTGAAAAAGAAAGCAGCAGCCGTCTCGCTAATCACTTAATTTTTCGTATTTTTTCTTGGTTCCCTATAACTAATGTTTTTTTTCTTTTAAATGTTACAGGTCATCGATTGATATATTTATATATATAGTTATATATATATTATATAATATTACTATATATAGTATATATATATATAAATAATATATATATATTATATATATATATATAATTATATATAATATATATATATTATATATATATATATATTTATATTATATATATATATATATATATATATACTTATTATATTATATAATATATATATATATATATATATTATATAACTTATATATATTATATATATATATATATATAAATATATATATATATATATATATATATATATTATATCTATATATATATATATATAATATAATATTCATTCTGGGTAAAGGGGCATCTTTCATGAGATTCTTAAAAGGGTCCATGACTCAAAAAAAGGGTTAAGAACACGTGACCTAGAGATACGACCATCTCTCAATCAGATGGTATATTTTGGACGCGTTATTTCGATTTTTGGGCAAATATGAGCCCAAAATTTCAGGTTTGCGAACCCCAATTTTATGTCCGATCCTCTAATTTTTACTTCGTTTATGTTTTTCGAAGTCGCAATTTTAGGAGTTTAGCTGCCACAAAATCTGATATTTCCACCAACCGGGCTCGGCTCCATTTAATTTGACTTTAGTAAAATGCCGGAAGTCTGGGTTGGGGGTTTGCAAATTTTAAAAAAAAAAATAGATTTTCTATAATTAAATAAAGCATTTTTTGAGCCTGAACCAGGGATTGCCCCAATTTGGACATGGAATTTCAATTCATTAGTTCAACACCTCTCTAAGTAAATTTTTTTTTTATATTTTAAGATAAGTGAGAATTTTTAAAAAATAATGACACCATGATGTTCAGGATTAATTTTTCTAATATTTTGGATATTGTAGAAAATAAATTGTGAAAATTTTAATTTTGCTTTCAAAAGTAGGGGGTCTAGTTAGACTCTCCCCTTAATAAATAACCTTATTTATTTTTTTTTTATGCTTCATTTTACTTTATTTTTATATAAGTTTTTTTTTTTTCAATCAGGCTTTAAAATTTATATTTTCATTTTAAAAAAATTTGAATTCTTATTTTTTTGCTTGCTGACAAAACTTATTTAAACAGCTTTATTTATTTTACATTCATTTATTTTGTGTTTTAATTTTTTATATTTTTATAGTTTTATTTTGGAATTTGGAAAAGATTTTATTTTTATTAATTTTTTTATTATTTAAAATTCCTCTTTTCATTGCATGGAAATACACGATTAAAATGTGCATTGCACCCTCACCACTCCTCGCAACACTATTATAGATATCAGTCCTTAACCTTTTATTTATCTTTTTAAGAAACCTGAATTTTATATTTTTCGTTTAAAACTTTTGTTATTTTATATTCTTTTTTGCGTTTTTTTGTTTTGATTATAAGTTTATATTTTATATGCTTTATTTTCCACATTTTTAATTAGGTTTCAAGATTTTTTATTAATTTTAAGTTCTAGCTTTGATTTTGGTTTATGCAACTTTTCGGACTAGTGCTATGATGATAATTTATATTTAATTGTTCATATTTATCAGCCCGATTTTGGTAAAATTAAAAAGCAACTTTAGCATTTTTATCCTTAAAACGTGATTTTCGGATGGTTCTTTCTGTAAACTATTTTGCTTTCTTTTGTGTTTCAACTTTTTTAACAAGCTGTTTTTTTGATATTTTTTTAATCACGTCCCTTCCATTTTTGTTTGAAATAACTTGTAGTTTGGAACAACTCGAAGATTATCTTTGCCTAAAAATATAACTGTTGTCATTTTTGATCTTTGAGGCTAGTCTCACGCAATGGTTGAGTTTCGAAACCCACTGCTGAGATCTAGCTTCTCAGGCAATGGTTCAGTTTCGAACCCCAACTTTTTTTGAGTTTGAAAATGAAAAATTACAGATAACTTTTTTCTGGTTTATGCGATTCAACTTGAAATTTCCATTTGGCTTCTGTAGTCGGAGATGTTACACATTTTTTATTCTTTGATCATTTTCTGTATAGAAACAATTTTGTCTTGGGGCACAGGGTCAACATTTCAAATGGAAAAGTTTTGAAATTTTTTTTAAAATTAAAAAAAAACCCAAAAGAAATAAACAAAAAATTAAATAAGAAAAGCTTGTCTCCACTCGACTCTAAGGCCATTTTGAACTTTGGAAATGTGATGGATGAGTAGAATATTTTTTTTCCGCAATTTTCTCTTTAACAATTTTTTTATTTTTTTTTATTTTTTTCTTTATGAAAAAGTAAAAAAATGCGAGAAAAAACGCAATCGATATCACATTTTCAAGGACGTTTATAGTCGGGGAGATACACCATTTTTTTATTATATATATTTTTATTTTTTTCGTAACAAAAAAAAAAATAAAAATTAAATTTGCAAAATTGATTTTTTTGTGAAAATTTGGCCCCATGCCAGAGGGCAAAAACTGTTGATATACAAACAAATAATCTAAATAAAATATGTGTATTCTTTTTCCCGATTACATAAGCTCTTAATATATTTTATGTTAATGCATGGGACAAGAAGGAAATTATCGCATTTTCATTTTTGCCGAACCTTTTCGAACATTTCTGGAGATCATTACTTCAAAAAATCAGAAAAGCTGCAACAGTAATTCACTGCATAGGTAATTATATTACCCAAATTCCTCTCCGCTATATTCAAGTTTTCAAAGTTATTTTCGAAAAAAAAATGTATAGGAACGTCAGATTAATAAAATAATCAATAAAAATTTTTTTGCAAAAATAATGTTGGGAAAATACAAAACAAACGCATCAATCAATAGACAGAAAACACACTAAATCAACGTTTTAAGGCCTTAGAAAAAAGTTGCAGCTTGCTTTTTATTTGGTCAAAAATTGGCTGAAAATTTAAAAGAAATTTATGTCCATTTTCGGTTGGTGCAAGATCAAAGGAAAGTTTTCTAAGCCAAAATCAATACTAGCCCAATAAAAATTTAAATCCTTCAAAATGTTAAAGTTTTGTGCTATTTTTTTTTAATGTATAATATTGCTCAATCTCTCTATAGTTACCAGACAACTAACAAATTTAATCAACAACATTCACTTTAACAATACTCTCTCAAGTTAGGCATCATTTTATTACATTTAACCTACAATACTGTTTAATATACACATTGCGTAGTCTGATATTCAAGCTATCCTCATTAAACCTAATTTATCATAACCTTTCAAAGAGTTACACATCTAACTAACACGCTATTTGCCAAATAAAACGTTACTATCAAATAGTCAGTTTGACTAAATTCGCTTAGAAAACTTCAACAAATAAATTGCTGTTAAACACAACATTACCGGGTCTAACTTAGTCTTTACATAAAAATCTCATCAGCACAATCATTTGTTCTTAATCCAACAATTTCTTAAAATAACCAATCAGTGCTAACCTAATCCTTTATTCTTAACTTAACACAACTGGCAACATATTTTGACCAACAACTCTAAATATTATCTCTTTCCGCTGCTCTCTAGCATAATTAAACCTACACCTATACTTTTAAATGGTTATTTTTTTTCTTTTTAATACATTTAGCAAGGATTCGTAACATTATTAAATTTGTAAAAAAAAATATTTGTATATATGAGATATGCTATTAAGCTAGGATGGTGATTTAAAGCTGTAAGGTTCAAATGTATGTCAGTTTGATTTTAGGTTAGAAACATAAATGAAAATAAATTTTTAATGTTTACAAAAAGAAAACATTTTTTATTTGAAGAAAATAAATGTTAAAATATATCGAAGAGGGAAATTTTAAATATTAAATGTTTAAACATAAAAGAAATATGAATAAAAATTTTTTGAAGTTAAGTTAGCACCTACAAGAAAAAGAGATGTAACGTAAATGGTTAAAATTGTGAATAGAATTTAAAACATAAATGCTCAGGGGTAAAGGAAAATGGAGGAACAAATTGTAAATAAAATATTCAGCGCTTAAATTAGAAATCGGCATTACAATGTACGGCGTCACTTGCACGTATAGACAAGATTCGTTTATTGAAACATTGCTTTTTTAAAGTGGGCTTACTTTTAGGAATTGCTTACTTTGAATGATATTGCTTTATGCTAGGCAAAGTTAGGCTTCATTTAAGTTAAGGTTAGGTTGGCTAAGTATAAAAGAGAATATATAGAGAGAGCATAAGATAGAGACAAGATAGTTAGAGATTATATTAGTATGCAGGTGTCTTATAATTTGCCATTGAACAGTCCTATCATGAATTTTTAAAATAGTCGTATATTTAACAGGTTTGGATGCTATAGTTAACCAATGCGCGTATGTTATTTCGTCTCCGATATTCTCTCCAAAAAAATTTTCTTTTAAAGGGGTGAAACCCCATTTTGGGATCAACACCACCATTGTGTGTACTTGCCACATTTGATTCCACCTGGAATTCCTTTTTTTTCTTCTTTCTTCCGGTTCTTCTGTTAAGACCTCCTGTTGATTCTTGTACAGATTTTCCCTTTATCCTTTGAGTCTCAATGTTTGGGTTGTCAAAAACATCCCGAAAGGGTTGAGACCATCATAAACAAATAGTCTATTACGTAACATGCCTAGATATATGGTTTAATTAATCTATCTATTATTTATTTTCTATTTTTTTCATTTTTCGTTCATTGTAGCATCACCACTATTTAATACCCTTTTTTGACATATCAATACTTTATTACAAGTCAAAGAGCAAGGGTTTGACTCCGGTGCCAACACCGGCACCTTGTTCCATATTTGGCTTCCAATTCGTTATTTTTAAGCTTATCAGAATTACATAAATCTAAATTGCCTTCTGCTGAGAAGTTGTGCTAAATGTTTTAAAGGTTTGCAAAGATCCAGCAAAATTTTAGCTAAAAGTAATAACAAATTAATCGTCTCCGGAATATCGTAGACCATGTATACATATCTTTGCGGCGGTGAATATCAGATTTCATGCACCCAAAACTATGAGCGTGAAATATGTGACTCATGCAATACGAATTCGAATTTGAAAATAAAGAAGGCAACCTTCAAGTTGGGTGCTGCAACCCTCAAATTGCCGCCCCTTTGCTCCAATTCGAGCTCCGCGTCCAAAAATACAAAAATATAACCCATTGGTCAATAGGATGATCGTCTCTCCGATGATGCAAGGTTTTGAGGTAGTGGAGAATCTGGTAAATGTCAAGAGCGCACCTATATACTAAGTATATATATATAGGAATTACATATACATACATATTACTATATACATTTAATAAAAAAAACCATATTTAAAAAACCATAATAAACCAAAATTATACATTACATATTACATATAACATTATACATATACATTACATATACAGGTATACATATACATATACATAGTAATATATATATACTATACTATATATATATATATTATATATATATAGTATATTATATATATATTATATATATATATATATATTACTATATATATATAATATATATATTTGACATCCAATTTTAGAAAATTCAATCTCTAATTTTTCATATTTACTTGAAGGATGCCCTTTATTAATGGATTTACACACTTTCAAAAATAATACTTTAGTTAGGAGGTGTAAATATGGATAATTTGTCTTGTTTAAATATTAAAGTATATTTTATTGAAGTGTTGTAATCCATTAATAACGGCCATCCTTTCAAGTATATATATACTGTATATATATATATTATATATATATATATATATTTATATATATATATTATATATATATATATATATTAGTTATATATATATATTATATTATATTCATAATATAATATATATATATATATAATTATATATATATTATATAATTAATATATAATATATTATATGGTATATAGTACTTATAGTATATAATCAAAGGCAATTTTTTCGGCGGAGTTGGTATGTTATTATAAAGAAGGGCCTTATTTATATATTTAATTAAAAGTTTTTACAAGAGTCTTCATAAGATGTTAAATTTTCGTAAGCTTTTTAATAAAATATAAATAAAGACGTCCAATTTAATTATATATATATATATTATATATATATATAATATATATATAGTATATATATATATATATTATATATATATATTATATATCATATAATATATATATATTTATAATATATATATATATAATATGACATACTTAAAAAGTTTAAAAGAAAAAAATAAATAAATAAATCTGAAACTATTAATACTATTGAAAATACCTTTTGTTTGAAGTTCGTCGGGAGTCATTATGGAAGAAAATTCATAATTTTTCTCGTGTGGATAGCAAGGTGCTGAAAACCCTATCTATCATATGTTTCTTTTTCCGTGGAATGGTGAAGGTAAGTTTAGAAACTTATGAGCCCACCAACACCATCTTTCAGCTATGCGGATGTTGGGTTTTGCATATTAAAATAATATATATATTATATATATAATATATAATATATATATAATATATATATAATAATTATATTATATATATATATACTTATATATATATATATATATAATATTATATATACTATATATATATATATATATAATATATATATATGCAAGTGCTCACAATATAATATTGCCAAAAAAAAATTTGTATTTAAATTTAATATTTTTAATGTATAGAATAACTTTTGTGTTTATAGATAATTTGTGAGGTTGGTCTGACTTAGGTTGAAAAAAAAAAAAACAAATTAAAGTAAATGGAAAGTAAGTGTTCAGTATTATAACTTTATTTTTTTTTTATTATTTGAAATATATGTTTAGACTGTTATTACCTAGCTTTTCATTCAAATATGTAAAGACACATATGCCATTTCTTAGGGTATATAATTATCATATATATAATTATACTATATGTATAATTTTTATATGATATTTTACATCGTTATTTATGTTAATTAACTCTTATTTTTGATAAATTTATGATCTTATGATTTGGAGCGTTTTTTTGTTCTCTCTTCTCTCTCTTCTTGACTCAGATACATAATTGGTTCGCAGGTCAGCGAAACTTTTATGTGATAATAAAAATTTTAAAAAATATTTATTGCACGTAACTTTAAGTCAGTTACTTGTTTTGAATATAAATCAGTAATGTAAGTCTAATAAAGAATCTAAAACTCAATAAGAAAAGCTGTTTTAACTCTTCCACTATAAAGATAATTATAAAAAGAGTTCTAACGACTTATTTGATGGTTCATTAGCCTTGAAGTACCAGTCAAAGCTATAACCACTATAGCTTCCTTCTTGGTGAAGAATTCCGGCTTCCAACAGCACAAGGTGGATAATTCGAGTACCTGTAGGGAAAACTTAACGCCCCTCAACGTATAACAAAGCCTAATACGAGGAGCTAATCAAGGATAACCATCAACTACTACCCTGCAGTGGAAAGAACCAAGAAGATAACTCAAGCTCTCTAAGCTACACCAAACTAGACCTCTGTAGGAGAAGAAAGAAAGAAGAAGAAGATACTCCCAACACCAACACCACTAAAAGAATTGGTCCTCTCCTCTACTTATATATATATAGTATTATATATATAATAATATATATATATATATTATATATTATATATATATTTATTAATTATTATATATATATTATATATATATACTACTATACTATATATATACTATATATATATATATTATATAATATATATATATATATATATATATATCATTTAATATTCAGAATAAAATGATTCAGTAAAAAAATGCCTAACTGAATTATTAACATATAATTTGAAACTTATTGTGAGTCAAAGGACAAGAGCAATAATTTTTGGCACATTTTTTAAAACAATTTAAAGTGAAAAAAATTTGGCCCAAATTTTATTCTTTTTAAATTTATATGGCTATTTTTTTTTTTAAGGGGGATAAGTTTTTTTTTCCAATATTCAGACCCAGCAATTTGCCTACATCTTAAAAGTGAATAGAGATATTCTTCCGTGATTTGGCGGTTAATAATTTTGTTTATATTTTTTTATTTTTTCTTTGAAAATTAGAAGAAAAAAAACTGACAATATGGAATTATTTAGACAAATTCATACCGAGTTCATCATACATCATTGATTAGAGAATAAAATATGCCCAAATTAATAACCAATGAATCGTAAAAAGGATAATAAAATAAGGTAATTAAAAATTGTTAGGAGTAAATTTTATATATTACTAACAACATATATAGTTAATTTAAAAATTAGACACCACACACACATACAATACTTTATATTTATTTACATGTAGTTTATTTATTTCATTTATACTACTATATATAATAATAATATATATATATAGGTATTATATATATATATCTATATATATTTTATTAATATATACTTTATATATAGGTAATATATATATATATTATATTTATATATTATAATTATATATATATATATATATATATTATATATATATATATATATACTATATATATTATTATATATATACTTATATATATATATATATAGTATATATATATATATAAATATTATATATTAATATATAAAAATTAATTTTTATAATAAATCTATATATTACATATTTCTTTTATATAATAAAAATCAATATACTGGGATATATATATATTATATATATACTATAAATATATTATATATTAGTTATATATATTATAGTATATATATAGTATTATATACTATATATATATATATATTATATATATATTATATATATATATATATATACACTGGGTATATTAAATTACACATAATAATTTTATATATATTATATATATATATATATATATTATTATATAATATATTATATATTATTACTATAATATATTATATATATATATATATTATGTAATTATATATGCTGGGTATATAAAATATTAAATAATATTAAACAAGCATACTCTGAAAATTTTTTGTGTATCAGGATGCAGCAAAATCTCAATAAAAATCTTTCCTAAATCAACAAATCTTTTTACTCCCCTTTGAAAAAAATATATTAAGGAATATACTATATTAGTATATTATAATATAAATATATATATATATAATATATAATATAGATATATATATATAGTAATAATATATATATGTTATATATACATATATTATATATATTATATATCATATATATAATAATATATAGTATATTATTATTATATATATATATATAATTATATATATATAATTTAATATATATAT
>JABUQX010077468.1:12500-15000 GCA_015478945.1 Trachelipus rathkii | reverse complement strand
CCATGATGCAGAACGATTTGCCCATTCTTTAAACGAATTTCCACTTAACCTCTTTCCTCAAGTCCACTCTTTAATAAGATTTAAAATATACTATGCACAGCTGTACAGTAGCTTAACCAATAGTTAAAAATTTACTTTCTAGCCTTTCCCTGAATCAGTTTAAATCTAGTTAAGTTTACATTCATAGACATGTACAGCAAAACTAAGAAGGTGCTTAATTGGGCATTATTTTATGCGACGAAGTAAGGTAAGTCCTTTCGTTGAACTTATTTCTTTTGTTTTTCTTGAACTTTTTCAAACTTGGGTATTTTGAATTTCTTCACATTTTTGGCAGGACACTGACTTTAACTTTGTTGACTTTGAAGTGAAAAAATTTTTCTTTGCTTTGGTTTAGGGTACAAAACGAAGCATATGTATACAAACTTATGCTATCTCCGAAAGCCAACTTTTCGTTAATATCTCTCAATATTGTTTGCTCTTCATCATTTTTTATTTCTTGACTGTCATTGTTTGAGAATACTATACTTCAGAGTAGCTACGAGAGGATAACGATTTTCCTGATTATCATTAAGTGATTATTTTTCAAATGATTGGAGTTAGAGTGATTAAAACGGATTAGAATAGAGAACTTCCATGGAGGTGTTTAAGACATTTTTTATCATTTAGAGAAACGGAGATTTTCTTTTACTCCCTTTTTGAACCATTTTAGAAAAACTTTCCTGACCGGTTATCAGGAATGTCATACAACATTTCTAATGTTGATCAATGACGGAGTCTTGTGATGTTCAATCAACAGGTTCTCTTATGTTGCACCAGAATCTTCCTCTGCACACAGTGAATATTCATTCTGGAAATAGATTCCATCTTCGCTTAACATTCAGTTACATACGTAACTATCGAAACTTTATCATTGTTGAAGGTTAAGAGAGTGATTCAGTGCATTAACACAAAAATCCTTGTTGTGCCATCGAATAGGTCAGAGAGAACAAAGAAAACTATCTGATTAAGTATGAATTGACCCACTTTGTCAGTTGGGAAAAGGCTAACTAGGGATGATGTTTGATAGAGGTTAATAAATCTGAAAACTTTAGCTGTTTCAACACGACATTTTCTTCACAAAACAATATTTTCCGGTCTAGTATATTCTTTATGTAGTGGGTATTAGAGGGACCGCTACTTCATTAGCCACTACAATGTCAAAGAATTTCAACATTAGAAACAGCAGATTGTCATTACAACATTTTCTGCAAATTTACAATTTAATCCTTTGTCTTTTGTGCTTTTAACGTTTTCCATCTTGTTTTCTTATACAAGTTTTAGAGTCAATGTTTCATTTCTTAAAGCTGATATTTGGAGACCCGTTTCCTTTTTGATAGCTTTCCTTTTTCATCTTTCATATGTTTTGCCCATTTAGATGGTTTCTTAAGCTAAACTGTCGTTTCTTCCTTTCCAAGAATTAATTTACGACTGCAAAGTGTAGCGCTTTCGATTTCATTAAATACCCATTATCGAAGCAATACCAAACCCCAATGTATGAGGATGCCTTTTTGCGCAATGTTTCGACAACTTGATTTTCGGCGTATATATTACACACACACACTTAACGGAGTCTATCACTATTTTAAACTTCGAGCGTAATTTTAAAATACATTCCACGACCTTGCAACGAACGGTATTTAGTCAACTATTCAAGGTCAACTTACAATAAATGTCGTAAATTTTTCTAACAAAGTTCCATCGGACAGATCTATATACTTGCTTTCCCATGGCTGTCCCTTAGTGCAGAATGCATGAAATGAGCAATAATAATATTATTTTTCAATATTCTTGAATGCGATGTAAACAACAAATTTCAATAAACATGAAAATATTCGGTCCTATTCCTCCAATATATATATAATATAATATAATTATATAATATACATATATTTACTACGTACTACTAATATTACTACTTATACTATATAGTAATAATATATGATTATTATATATGCTATTCATAGGCGGAACGGTTTAACTTTTAATGAATGGCATTGCAATATATGTTTATAAATATGTGGATACATGTCGGTCCTATACTTCTGACAGGAAACTAATTGCTTAAAATAAATATTCCCTCCGAACAATTTTCACACAAATTCATAATTAAAAATCTGAACTTAATGTGACCAAGATTTTCGTTCAATATAACCCGCTCATACACCATTGTACTTCTACAAACTGGTTGTAACCATTGGGATAAAAATCTTGAGAGATATTATAATCAACACTACAAACGAATGTGTATGAATATTGTACGAATCTAAGCGCTTAAACATTCAGAATACTCGACACGTATTAAAATATATCATATCTACAAATATGCATTATCGGAAAATCAGAGTTTGTGGAAATCTGCGATACCTTCTACATTTAATATCCTAATGCCTGTATCCTTTCTCGTGACTCTTCAACGGAAGGACTACATCATTTCTCTCACTAAACAGCCTTATAGTTTGAT
>JABUQX010077468.1:0-10000 GCA_015478945.1 Trachelipus rathkii | reverse complement strand
TTCCGATTGATCAATCATACTTTTTAACCAATAAAAAATTTGTTGATTTTTTATTGTTATTACTATTTTTTATTATTATTATTATCATTATTATTATTATTATTATTATTTACATAGTGGAAGGTTGAAAGAGATGACCAAGGCCTTTCATCGTTATTTAACCACACTATATAAATAATTAATATTTGTTTGGAAAAAATATTTCCACACTAATTAAAATAATAATTAATAATTAATGATAATTAATCTATGTCCATTTTGTCAAATTTTAAATATTTTCTAAATGAATGTCATATTGTACCGCGCAAAGCGAATTAAGGTTAAAGAAAATTTGAAATTGGGGGGAACCGGGGAAGATAATAACTAATTATCCTATATTCCTTCATCTCCTCCTTCATTCTTTTTCTTTTTCTTTAACTTGGCAACAGCGTTGAAAAGTGCAGAAGTCGAAAAGAGAAAAAATCAGGAGGGAATTTCAAAGCCATTGACTCACAAAATTGTTCGTTTTTTGTCGGAGTTTTTGAGCGAGAAGTGTTTACGTAAAATCGAAGTCGGAGTCGCCGAGAGAAATCGAACTTGACCGACCAACCGACCTAAAGCGTTGGTATGCGGCTAATATAAACATTTCGTTCAAACTCCGCCAAACGCCACACACTTTAGAGCATCATTGGAAACAGAAAAATCCTTGAAACTGAACTTTTCTTCCTTATTCTCTCTCTTCAAAGCTATTTCAACCGCATTTAACTCTCCTAGTCTATATAGTATATATATATATATATTTATATATATATATATATATATATATATATATTAGTATATATATTTATTATATATATATTATATATAGTATAGTATAATATATATTTCTACGTTGTATTGTGTGTCACAGCATAGCTTGTTTATGGGAAACCTACTACGGGGGGGCTTAGTAATAAGTGATAAATAATTTAGTCATATATATATATATATATATATATATATATATATATATATATATATATATATATATATATATATATATATATATATACCCTAGTGAGGGTAACACAAAAGCTAAATAACCCTTATATCTTCCAAGTCAGGATAGCCTGCGGAAGCCCCATTCCCAAAAGCTAACTAAATATTGGTAATTTATCATCATATATATAATATACTATATATCTATAATATATATATATATATATATATAAATATAAATAAGATATATTATATATATATATATATATATATATATATATATATATATATATATATATAGGGGACAAGTTAAGTTGGGGAAAAACGAAAAAATTTTATGAAGATTTTCTGTTTAAAACACCTCAATTAGGTGAAATAAACATCGCATAGTAGTAAAAAGATAGTCTGAGTAGTAGAAGTAGTAGCATACGAGATCTGCGGACAACATTTTTTCTGTTGAGTTTTCCACCAGTTTGATACTGTTGGTTAAATATTGGGAACCACCTACAACTATTTTTCGCAATTTAGTAAATTCTACATAATATATATGTATATATATATTATATATATATATATATATATATATATATTAATATATATATATATATATATATATAATATATATATATATATATTCTATATATATATATTATATATAATATATATATATATATATATATATATTAGTAGTATCGAGAGGGTCCGCAGACAACATTTATAGTTCCAACACTAGTTGACACTGCTTTAGCACGCATACAGTAGAGATAGTTAAGTGTCATACAGACATATTTTGCATTATTTTGTGATTACGAAAAAACAAAATGGCGGAGAAACCCATTTCAGAGATAGGAGATAAGGGTGCTGCTGACGAAGAGAGAGATAATGAGAATCTTGAAGTGAATGAGGGTAGTAATGACGAAGGTCGGGATACAGATCAGGCAAACGAAGGGGGGGGCGGAGATGAAACGCCCGTAACCCAAAAAGGGGGACGAGCTCCCCTAGGGATTTCCCCCATCCTAACTCCTTTGAATCCAAGAACCAGTCCGAACCCCTACACCGCTCCTACACCGCTCTTCTTAGCCAGACATCCCAAGTAGTAAGGGAGGGAGCCCCTCCCCCACGGGTCGAAACTCCACCATATATGCAAAAAGCGGTTGCAGTGGACAACACGTTGGATCTACAGTTAAAGCCTACTACTATTGACACTACTGTTAAAAAGAAAACTCGTAGAAATTGGGGTGGATTCGAAACTCATAACCTCGATGAAAGCAAGTGGGAGGGTGTAGAGATACCGAACACCTCCCCATGGGGGACAGGAGACCCCCCAGCGATCCAAAACCAAACTATAGGATCGGTCCAAACCCCTGCTGGGCCTAACGCCGCTCAACAACAGACAAGCGTCCTCACAGGAGGAGTTATGGGAGGAAACACCAACGAAGGTGCTCCAGCAGGACAGAACAACTTAAATTACGGGTTCTTACCCACGGGGACGATGCCCCAACCTCTCTATTACGCAGGCGTGCCACCTGGTAATTACACCATGCCTAACCAACCACATCCTTACCCTGGAGTATGGCAAGGTTACCCCTATATGCCTCCACAACCAATTGGAGTCCCCTATTACCCAACTAATCTGTTTAACACCGCTTTCCCAACGATTCCCGAAAATTTGAAATTATTTGGCAAACATCTGAAAACAAGAACATGGAAAGGAATCTTGTACCCAGACTTCGTCACTTCTTTGAATGAAAAGCTAGATGCTTTGGGCCCACTAACTGAAAGCCAAAAGATCACTTTTGCAAAGTCTGCAATATCCTCCGACCAGAACAGTGAGGCTAGAAAATACCTTCTCAGAGAAAATAGTTTTTCAAAATTCACCAGATTAGAAGATTTTCTCGCTCAGTTAAAAATTTTCCTACAACCGGAGGAGAGGAAAACGATTTTCGAACTCTGGTTGGACTTCTCAGAGTACAGAAGAGAGAGAGACTCAATCTTCACTGATTTTGTGTTAGAGTTGAAAGACCGGTTACGGAAGTATCAGAGCCGCCTTCACGATTTGGATGATAAAGCAATGTTCAACTCAAGGCAGATAAACATCTTGGTCACAGGGAAGATCATTCAAAACGTAAATGAAAGAAGAGATGGAGAGAGATTACGAGAGAAGATCCTTAGGGTATTCGATACAGAGATGAACTTAAATGAATTGATAGAAAAGTTATCTCAAATTTCAAACGGAGCCTTATTAAAAGATGAGAATAGAAGACCGAATGAGGTCCGCACCACTAGGGTATTTCTGGCCAAAGAGGAATCGGGAGGGAGACAGAGGGTTGGAGTTAATAATTCATACAGGGACAACAGGGAACCTTTTCATAAGCCAAGGTATGAGGAGAAGGGAAGGGAAGAGGTGAGACCCAGTTACACTCCTCAAAGGAGGAGAGATGAGGTAAGACCGGGTAATACTTTTCAAAAGAAAAGAGAAGAAGTGAAGACGGGGTATGTTACACCGAGTTATAAGGGCACCTTAAGGAAGATGTCCACCCAGGAGCTAAAAGAACATTCTGTGTGCTTCTTTTTGTGAGGACGGTGGCACTCGGTCCCAAGCAAATTGCCACTGCGGAATTGTCCTTTACTGGCGAGAATGCAATGGGCATACCATTCGAGGGGGGTCGCAACCTAAGTGTAGAGGGGCACCGCCTTGGACTACCCCAGATACCCCGCTGATGTTCACTCCATACAATAGCAAGATTGATATGGATAAAGGGATAAGAGCGAGGAAGCCAGAGTCTTACAACCCAGACAGGCGAGGGCCCAGGACCTTTCCCAAGAAAAGGGGAGGGTACAAGCCCCCAGATGGGAAGGTAAAGACTAACGCGAGAGTATATATGGCTGAGAGCCAGCCAAGAGATTTTGAGGTGAATGAAGAGGTGGAGTATGATGATAGGATGTATGAAGGAGAACTTTCTCATCCTCAGGGTAGGATAGAGAATGAAAATTTTTAGAGTCAGGCAAAGAGAGGAGACGGGTGAGAAAAAAGTTTAAAGATAGAGCGAAGAGATGGGAAGCTAAGGAGAAAAGAAAAGAAGTCGTGCAGCAATCTTTTAGGCTGGGACGACACTTTTACACGAACGTTTACCTTGCTCCATCTATGAGTAGTAGGGAGGCGAAGACCAAAGTTTTGGTTGACACCGGATCTAGCGTTAGTATTGTCACCGCCCGGCGGCTCAAACAATTGGAAAAAGAGGGAAACTTCAAAGTAGCCCTCCGGAAGACCGATTTAGTAGTACAGGGGGTGAACAGTAAGCCAACGGTATTGAAGGGAGAAATACAGCTATACCTTCGCCTGCATAAAAAACATTACCTCACTACATTCCAAGTGAGTGATATAGATGGAGAAAATAGTTGGGATATTCTTTTGGGTAGCAACGTTTTGTCTAACATTCCCATAACTTAAACTTCTTTCTGCAAAAAATGTCTATCAAGGAAGATAGAGAGGTAGACGTTCCGATCTTTGCCGATCCACTAGGGGATTTATTTGGTTAGAGAATTTTCTGATGTTGAATCTTAAAGAATAAGAGACCTCAAGAAAAAGGAGGAGCAGTTACCCCAGGCCCGAGGGCCTAGAGGGGGGAGAACTAAGGATTCGAACCAAATTTTCGCTAAACCACCCGCACGTGCTGCGGATAAGCATCTTTTTCCTAAGAGGACCGCCTTGCCAGTCAAGAACGTACGCAACGCGGATAAGCATCTTTCTCATAGGGAGGCCGCCTGGTCAGTTAATAACGTACACGCCGCGGTTGAACCTCGTTCCTATCGGAAGAGCAATCTGTCTGCATCCCAGGGAGAGACAGCCTCGTCAGCGCGAAATTCGCATCGGCAGCAAGGTGCCTAAACATGGAAAAAGAGATAGGGAAATTGCATTGAACGGAGAGCTTCATGCTGAGCCAGCAAGGTTTTGAAAAGATTAAGGCGGTGGAATTGGCTACTCCCCCCTCCACTCAAATCACAGAGCTGATCAGAGCGAGCCAGATCCAACTCAAGCACACTCCTCAGGTTTTTGAATGAAGTAATTGGGCCAATTCCGAAGATTTGGAGAGTTTTAGGAGCGATGACCTGAAGAAGATGGCCATTTGATGATTGATGAAGAAATTAAGATTAAATTTGAAGGTAATTGAGAAGACTGTTTTGCCTAGTCAATCATGCGGATATCTAAACTCCGACCTGAATACTCAAAATGATTCTTGAACTCGAGCGAAGTGCATAATGACCAGCGTTTTACCAAAGAGACGCTGTACGTCGCGAACCACATTAGCCCGGTGAGGGATAACACAGTTCTCCTCAGTTACATAAATCTTGAGCGACAAATCATTTTATTTGAAAAAAGGTGTGAATCTAGGAGAAGGGTATCCGATTATTAGCAAACCGAAAGGGAGAAGCACAGACGAAAGAGGACACCAGAGAACAGTTTCTGCTAATGTAGCCACCTGCTCAAAAGGTCTTACGAAGACAGAGTTAAGGCGAGTGTACAAAGAAATCATAGAAGAGAAAATGTCAAAAGAAGATGCAGAGAACTGTCTTCTAGCAAAGCCAGAGTACCTAGAGGAATTGCTCGAGCTCCTCATGGACTACCATGATGTATTGGCACTAGATGATGATGCTGTCCCAGTCTGTCCGCTTCAGAAATTTAAGATTGAGCTGTTACCTGATGCCCCTAAAGTAATCTTTCGAAAACAGTACAGATTACCGCACCGGTATCTACAGGACATCGATGATTTCACAGATTCAGCACTAAAAAAGGGATACATCAAAGCAGGGTACAGCCCCCATTCGTCCCCATTGCTGGTTGTGGCAAAAAAGAACAGTCCGAAACCAAAGGGATGGTGTCTGGATTACAAGGATACCATCAAACACTTCCACATAGCGATTAAACAAGAAGACGTGTTTACTCTGCTTCAAATCGAACGAGAATTTTTACAATCCCTTATTTAGATTTGATACAGAGTCGGGTGATTATTCTAATCACGTCGCGACAATCCGACAAGACACTCATCTACGCTCGGTCACAATCGTATACCTTATCGTGTTATATTACACTCTGATCGCTGATAAGTCTTTTAGCTCGATGCATATCAACGCCATTGAGAGCCTAGCATAGAAGCCTCTGGAGACGCGCCATAAAGTGAATGGCATTGATATGGAATATGCCAGAAGAAGATAGGCCTACTTGAGTGTCACCACTCGCTGAATGTTCGAGGAATAAGAATGCTCCTGAATGCTATTTATGCCCGTCACATATGAAGTATGATCCAATGGCCTA
Organism: Trachelipus rathkii; assembly: GCA_015478945.1. Classification (NCBI taxonomy): domain Eukaryota; kingdom Metazoa; phylum Arthropoda; class Malacostraca; order Isopoda; family Trachelipodidae; genus Trachelipus; species Trachelipus rathkii. The sequence goes on along the minus strand of JABUQX010077468.1, from coordinate 3,729 downwards.
TAAAATTCATTATCTTAAGGGCCTGTAGACAAGTCTAATACATAAGGACGACGTTATACTGGTGCTAGGAAGGAACGATTGCCAGACCAACTTTAATTTTGAGAAAGATGCCTCACCAGCTAATTGCAGAGAAATAAGCTGAGAAAATTAAAAATCAAATATTAGCTGTGATTCCCTAAAACCATTACAGACACCAGTTTTTGTAACCATGGAATTCAAAAGATAAGGAGGACATGAGGAATATAGGCCAGAGAACACAGGCCAAGTAGAAAAACAAATGAAGAGTTTCGATTCCTCCATACAAATGTAGAAGGAGACACAGAGTTACTTGGTATTCTTACTCTATATTATTCGAACTATCCTCATAAAGGATTCGGACCGCAGGTAGGCACACATTATAGTAATGATACTGATAAGAAAGGGATGTCCACTATTCATCTGGACGAAAGACAACACAAGCTTATCGAACACATATTAAAAAGAGAACTAGTAGGAAAAGAACAAAAGACACAAACAACATAACTTTATCACAAAATGATATACAGCAAGATATCATCAAAGTGAAATACAGACGCCAGTATTAACGAATCGAGAGAAGATGTAATGAATACCAATGACAGAATAAATAGAAGGAAAGCTTACGCATACACTAGAAACAGTAATCACCGGAACAAATACAGGCAGTAGAGATTTTATTAAAACTATAGAATACAGATCGAAAGGAATAGATTTAAGCCAGAAAGGGTTCTGCTAGCAAAGATATTATAAGAACAACCATCTAATCGGCATATAAAAGTCAACATATACATCAACTGATAAACCACCTCTCTAGCTTTTTATTATATTAGAAAATAAAGCAAGCAGACCGAGCCAGATATTGCTACGATAAGGAATCTACATTAAGAATAAACAGTTCTAACAAACCAATAGTGTACAAAAAAAAGAAGATAAACCTATGCCCAACTGTATAAAATATTGAGTAGACATCCCGGGCATCTAACGATGATTTACTGAGTCACGAAATAGGCGATAAACAGGGAAACAAAGAAAGAAAGAACAGAAGAAAAAAGCCAGAAACAACCGAAAAGATATCACCCGAAAATAGAATTTACGCTTTGAAAGTCGAAAGAAGAAAAATATATCATCAAGGAAACAACAGAAATGTGCATACCCCCGATGTAGAAAGAAAAATATTGAGTATAAATGGGACCGAAAGATCCCAAAACACCACAAACACACAATACAATATAAAAAGAGACAATATCTTACATTACGCATGTGGAAGCAAAAACTATTATAAATGATACAATAGATTACCGGAATAGATAATGATTATACAAGTGTGAATAGACCAGTGTGCACACAGACTTCAACTTACGCATAAGCGGACACGGTAGAGTCAGCAAAGAACTAGAAAAAGAGAGTAGAGGAAAAATACTATATTTACATGGTATTCCCAAGATTAAGGTAAAAAGGAAATACTAGTAGCCAATGTGATATACAATGCGCTAGAAAATAAGAAGGTCTAGAACCCAACCTGTAAGTAGAGAGATCATCGAATGACACGACTGCACAAAACGTACACACAACTTTTTGCAGCGTTCATGATGACAGTATTAGGAATTGCAAGCTTGATACAGATCAGGAAGCCAAATAATCTTAGATAATTAATTCGACAGAACGATATTTGACAACAAAGGTATGATCAGAATATAGTGACCTTGCAGACGGAAAACAGAAGCGAAGAAATGTGCCAGAAGCATTGCAAAGAAGAGGTACATATGTAGAACATAAGGTGCCCCTACAATTGCACATGTCATCTGAAACAAATGCACTATGAGAATATTACGAGTCAGGTAGTTTAAATCTAGTAAGGCGTGGAGATAAAGAAGGTTGGAAATTTTTTGCCTTACAAACCACTCCCAAAATGGTGTTGTTGGAAAGCAATAAATGCTGATATTGAATTCTTTTCGTTGCTGGCACTACGTGAATGCAAATCACCGAGACTGGGATAAGTACCTTAGTTTTGCCCAAATCGCTATCAATTCCGCGTATAATCGATCTATAGGGTCTTCTCCCCATTTCCTTTTGCATGGGTATATAAAAAGGCTCCCTTACGAGATGCCTGATTATGTATCACCTTTTGTGAATAAGTCAGAGAAAATGAGATTCATTTCAGACGAAGTAGATACGATAGTAGAGAGGATCGATTATATAAGAGATTTGGCAAGAGAGAAGTTAGAAGCGGAAACCACAAAAACTTTGGAGCAACAACATAAAAGGGCCAAACAAAGAGAGTTCAAAATAGGAGATTATGTTTTCGTTAGAGCAGTTAAAAAGCCCCATCAAAGTTCGAAGTTATGTGTCAAATTTGACGGGCCATATATCGTCCAATGTTTGAGAGGACCTAACAAATTGATGGTGTATTGCTTAGAATCAGGCCGAACCTTCCCTGTTCATGTAGACAACGTTAAGGTGGTCCCGGCAGAAAAGTTCACCGAGTCACACTTTGACTTTATGAATGATGAAGTTTGGAATCCCCACGCAGTGGAAGAAATGTTAAGCTCCAAAGAACAAAAAGGGGAAAGAATTGAGGAAAGACAACAGAGAAGCGACCCAGGAGTCCCTTCCGAGAGAGAAGAAGAAAGAGGAGAAGAGGAGGAAGAAGACGAAGGAGCAGAAGAAGACGAAGAAGCAGAAGAAGATGAAGTGGAAGAACTTTCTCCTCCCACAGATCAAATGTCTTCCCCATATTCTTTCCAAATTCCCATGACGCCACAAATTCAGTCCGGGCCCAGCCACTTTCCAATATCCCATTCCCCACAATCTCACCAAGAATACTACAACTCTTACTCTATTCCCACCTCAACAGGTATCCGAGTAGTCAAATTATTTTGAGGCCCTCCGACTCCCAGTGCAACAACCGACCCCGGTGGACCCCGTAAGAGAAAGTACCCCGTGGAAAAAGAGATTTTAGCGATGTGAGATTGTAGAAAGAAGATTATACAAGCATAGTAAGTTCGTCGGAAGAAGTCGCGTTCCAGACAGTGGAATTTAAGTGTCCCACTCCTAAAATGACTTCCCAGACAACTCCCTCCACCTGCGTTCGGAGAAAGAGTTTAGCCATCTTTATCCTTTCAGCAAGAGATTTCCCAGAAAACCCTGTTTCAAAGAATTTCTCAGGACGCGCCACCCAGCACAGAAACGGTGAGAGTGTATGTAGAGACCTAATTGGTGGTAGCCCTCTCCAAGAACAATCCCCTGTGAAATCTCTATAGATTCCATCCAGTGAAGATGGCCACCTCCCATTCCCCGGTCGTAGATTCATCTCCTAAGGTTGTTCACCACAGATACAGAAACAGGACCCCCTCTTACGGCCCCATATTGTCATGTTCCTAGAGATTTCTCCACCCGAGTTCCCGAAGCCCAAACAAGGATGAGGAACAAGGCTTTACCAGCACACGGCCCGCAGGCAAGTGACAAAACGGAGACTACAGCGAAGACTCCTGTCAGCCTTCCACCTGGTCGACATTGGGAACTTTGAACACCACAGTTCCGTGGAGGGGAAAACTTGGTATTTGCTCTGTACTAGTTTGTCATCCCATTTTTGTATATATTCTGTATATTCCTAGATTTAAGAGAAAAATTCTTTTAGTTTGTAGAATGGATTCTTCTTATTCTGTTAGTCTAAGAAGGATTTACTTTTAATTAAGACTTGATGATCTCTCT